>JBBPBX010115593.1:0-10190 GCA_038048925.1 Garcialebias charrua | reverse complement strand
TGCACAGTTGAAGAGAGGAAAGCTCTACAGAGAGTGGTGAAGGCTGCACAGAAGTCTGTTGGAGTCAGTCTCCCCACAATCACAGACATTTACACCTCCAGATGCAGGAAAAGAGCCACCTGCATCATGAAAGACCTCACTCATCCAGCACACTCACTCTTTGCCCCACTCCCCTCAGGACGGAGGTTGAGGAGCATCAAGTGTAGAACCACTAGACTGAGGAACAGCTTCTACCCTGAGGCTGTTAGACTCATGAATAAATAAAAATAAAATAAAAAATAAACACTGCAAAATATCACATCATACTGATGCTGATCTGTTTTCTTGTTGCTGTGTTCATCTGTGTTCATCTGTGACCATCTGCTCATACAAACTCATGTTCGTGCTGCTGTTTATTCCCACTATATTAGGCTTAGTGTATTACTAGTTGATGTTTTTCTTAGTTAATTCTAGATGTTATTACTGTTTTTCTCTTTCATTTGTTGTTGGATGTAACTGGGACCTCGTGTACATAATCTCGTTTTCATCACATGTACCACATGCGGTGCAAATGACAATAAAGACTCTCTGACTCTGACTCTGACTCTGACACATATGAGTAAGGCACATAAGGCACATTTGGCATCCTTAGATAAGGCTAGTCAGAGAATGCTGTATATGTATCTGCAGTAGTGTAGATAAAAGTAGTGTAAATGTAAACAGTAGTAATAAATGTAAAGCAGTAGTAATAAATGTAAACAGTATTAATAAATGTAAACAGTGAATGTAAACAGTAGTATGACTATAGGCAGTAATGTAATACAAACATTAGTGCAAATATGAGAAGTAGTGCAAACTGAATGAACACATGACCGAGAGTTCAGTGAACAACCCGTTTGATGACACAGAGTCCAGTGTTAAAAACTTAGTTGAGTGGCAATGTGTGAGAAAGTTTTTTGTGTTAAGGCAGTTCAAATGGGAGGGGGGGGCAGAGCAGGCAGAGTGTTTAGCATTCTGACTGCCTGATGAACAGAGCTGTGTCTTTCTTTAGACCTAACTGTCTTTATTTTAAGACCTAACTGTCTTTTTTAAGACCTAACTGTCTTTCTTTGGGACTAACTGTCTTTATTTAGACCTAAATGCATCTTTATTTAGACCTAACTGTCTTTATTTAGACCTAACTGTCTTTATTTAGACCTAACTGTCTTTATTTAGACCTAACTGTCTTTATTTAGACCTAACTGTCTTTATTTAGACCTAACTGTCTTTCTTTGGCCTGACTGTCTTTTTTAAGACATAACTGTATTTCTTTAGACCTCAATGCATCTTTATTTAGACCTAGCAGTCTTTCTGTAGACCTAACCGTCTTTCTTTAGACCTAACCGTCTTTCTTTAGACCTAACTGTCTTTCTGCAGACCTAACCGTCTTACTTTAGACCTAACCGTCTTTCTTAAGACCTAACCGTCTTTCTTTAGACCTAACCGTCTTTCTTAAGACCTAACTGTCTTTCTTTAGACCTAACCGTCTTTCTTTAGACCTAACCGTCTTTCTTTAGACCTAACCATCTTTCTTAAGACCTAACCGTCTTTCTTTAGACCTAACCGTCTTTCTGTAGACCTAACCGTCTTTCTTTAGACCTAACCATCTTTCTTAAGACCTAACCGTCTTTCTTTGGACCTAACCGTCTTTCTTAAGACCTAACCGTCTTTCTTTGGACCTAACCGTCTTTCTTTAGACCTAACCGTCTTTCTTTAGACCTAACCATCTTTCTTAAGACCTAACCGTCTTTCTTTAGACCTAACCGTCTTTCTGTAGACCTAACCGTCTTTCTTTAGACCTAACCATCTTTCTTAAGACCTAACCGTCTTTCTTTGGACCTAACCATCTTTCTTAAGACCTAACCGTCTTTCTTTAGACCTAACCATCTTTCTGTAGACCTAACCGTCTTTCTTTGGACCTAACCGTCTTTCTTTAGACCTAACCGTCTTTCTTTAGACCTAACCATCTTTCTTAAGACCTAACCGTCTTTCTTTAGACCTAACCGTCTTTCTTTAGACCTAACCGTCTTTCTTTGGACCTAACCGTCTTTCTTTAGACCTAACCGTCTTTCTTTAGACCTAAACGTCTTTCTTTAAACCTAACCGTATTTCTTTAGACTTAACTGTCTTTCTGTTGACCTAACCGTCTTTCTTTAGACCTAACCGTCTTTCTTTAGACCTAACTGTCTTTCTGTTGACCTAACCGTCTTTCTGTAGACCTAACTGTCTTTCTGTTGACCTAACCGTCTTTCTGTATACCTAACCGTTTTTCTTTAGACCTAGCAGTCTTTCTTTAGACCTAACCGTCTTTCTTTAGACCTAACTGTCTTTCTTTAGACCTAACCGTCTTTCTATAGACCTAACCGTCTTTCTTTAGACCTAACCGTCTTTCTTTAGACCTAACGTCTTTCTTTAGACCTAACCGTCTTTCTTTAGACCTAACCGTCTTTCTTTAGACAAAACCGTCTTTCTTTGGACCTAACCGTCTTTCTGTAGACCTAATGTCTTTCTTTAGACATAACCGTCTTTCTGTAGACCTAACCGTATTTCTTTAGACCTAACCGTCTTTCTTTAGACCTAACCGTCTTTCTGTAGACCTAACCGTCTTTCTGTAGACCCAACCATCTTTCTTTAGACCTAACTGTCTTTCTGTTGACCTAACCGTCTTTCTGTAGACCTAACCGTTTTTCTTTAGACCTAGCAGTCTTTATTTAGACCTAACCGTCTTTCTTTAGACCTAACTGTCTTTATTTAGACCTAACCGTCTTTCATTAGACCTAACCGTCTTTCTGTAGACCTAACCGTCTTTCTTTAGACCTAACCGTCTTTCTGTAGACCTAACCGTCTTTCTTTAGACCTAACCATCTTTCTTTAGACCTAACCGACTTTCTTTAGACCTAACTGTCTTTCTTTAGCCCTAGCAGTCTTTGTTTAGACCTAACCGTCTTTCTTTAGACCTAACGTCTTTATTTAGACCTACCCCTCTTTCTTTAGACCTAACTGTCTTTCTTTAGACCTAACCATCTTTCATTAGACCTAACCGTCTTTCTGTAGACCTAACCGTCTTTCTGTAGACCTAACCGTCTTTCTGTAGACCTAACTGTCTTTCTGTAGAACTAACTGTCTTTCTTTAGACCTAACCGTCTTTCTGTAGACTTAACCGTCTTTCTTTAGACCTAACCGTCTTTCTTTAGACCTAACCGTCTTTCTTTAGACCTAACCGTCTTTCTTTAGACCTAGCAGTCTTTCTTTAGACCTAGCAGTCTTTCTTTAGACCTAACCATCTTTCTTTGAACCTAGCAGTCTTTATTTATACTTAATGTGTCTTTCTTTAGACCTAATGTGTCTTTCTTTAGACCTAACTGTCTTTATTTTAAGAACTAACTGTCTTTTTAAGACCTAACTGGCTTTCTTTAGACTTAATGTGTCTTTCTTTAGACCTGAATGTGTCTTTCTTTAGACCTAACCGTCTTTCTTTAGACCTAGTCCTAACCGTATTTCTTTAGACCTAGCTGTCTTTCTTTAGACCTAACCGTCTTTCTTTTGACCTAGCAGTCTTTCTTTGAACCTAACCGTCTTTCTTTAGACCTAGCAGTCTTTATTTAGACTTAATGTGTTTTTCTTTAGACCTAATGTGTCTTTCTTTAGACCTAACTGTCTTTATTTTAAGAACTAACTGTCTTTTTAAGACCTAACTGTCTTTCTTTAGACTTAATGTGTCTTTCTTTAGACCTAAATGTGTCTTTCTTTAGACCTAACTGTCTTTATTTTAAGAGCTAACTGTCTTTTTTATGACCTAACTGTCTTTCTTTAGACCTAACGTTCTTTTTTAAAGACCTAACTGTCTTTCTTTAGACTTAATGTGTCTTTCTTTAGACCTAAATGTGTCTTTCTTTAGACCTAACTGTCTTTAATTAGATGTAAATGTGTTTTTTTAGTCCAAACTGTCTTTCTTTAGACATAAATGTCTTTTTTCAAGATGCAACTGTCTTTTTTAAGACGTAACTGTCTTGCTTTAGACCTAACAGTCTTTCTTTAGACCTAACTGTCTTTTTTAAAGACCTAACTGTCTTTCTTTAGACCTAACTGTCTTTTTTTAGAGACGGTTAGGTCTAAAGAAAGACTGTTAGGTCTAAAGAAAGACAGCTAGGTCTAAACAAAGACTGTCTGCTAGGTCTAAAGAAAGATGGTGAGGTCTAAAAAAAGACAGCTAGGTCTAAAGAAAGACTGCTAGGCCTAAAGAAAGATGGTTAGGTCTAAAGAAAGACTGCTAAGTCTAAAGAAAGACAGTTAGGTCTAAAGAAAGACGGTTAGGTCTAAGGAAAGACGGTTAGGTCTAAAGAAAGATGGTTAGGTCTACAGAAAGACGGTTAGGTCTAAAGAAAGACTGCTAGGTCTAAAGAAAAACGGTTAGGTCTACAGAAAGATGGTTAGGTCTACAGAAAGACAGTTAGGTCTAAAGAAAGACGGTTAGGTCTAAAGAAAGACAGTTAGGTCTAAAGAAAGGCAGTTAGGTCTAAAGAAAGACAGTTAGGTCTAAAGAAAGACAGCTAGGTCTAAAGAAAGACGGTTAGGTCTGAAGAAAGACAGTTAGGTCTAAAGAAAGACAGTTAGGTCTAAAGAAAGACAGCTAGGTCTAAAGAAAGACAGTTAGGTCTAAAGAAAGACCGTTAGGTCTAAAGAAAGACTGCTAGGTCTAAAGAAAGACTGCTAGGTCTAAAGAAAGACAGTTAGGTCTAAAGAAAGACCGTTAGGTCTAAAGAAAGACAGCTAGGTCTAAAGAAAGACTGCTAGGTCTGCAGAAAGACAGCTAGGTCTAAAGAAAGATGGTTAGGTCTAAAGAAAGACGGTTAGGTCTAAAGAAAGACCGTTAGGTCTAAAGAAAGACTGCTAGGTCTAAAGAAAGATGGTTAGGTCTAAAGAAAGACAGTTAGGTCTAAAGAAAGACAGTTATGTCTTAAAAAAAGACAGTTAGGTCTAAAGAAAGACAGTTATGTCTTAAAAAAAGACAGTTAGGTCTAGCATAGGTAGTTAGTTAGGTCTAACCGTCTTTCTTTAGACCTAACTGTGGACGTGCAGAGGGCATCTGGACAGTCATCCCCTTCTCCTCACGGCTCCATGACAGATCATGCTCATGTCATGTACAGCACATCAAGTGCAGGGAGAAAACAAAAGAAGAAGAATGTCCAGATGACCTGACTTAACCTTTTTAGGAATTGTTCAACTGGATGATGAGTTTACATCAGGACAAGACAGAGGGGAGAACAGGAAACCCATGAAGTGAGGAGTTTGTAATGAAGCTTCAACTTTTCTCAAATTTGCTCACAATTTTCAGTTTGAATCCAAAATCAGAAGCGTCACATGCTCCTCCAGTATCTTCACAGTTGTGCAGGTATCTCACATGCTCCTCCAGTATCTCCACAGTTGTGCAGGTATCTCACATGCTCCTCCAGTTTCTTCACAGTTGTGCAGGTATCTCACATGCTCCTTCAGTATCTCCACAGTTGTGCAGGTATCTCACATGCTCCTCCAGTATCTCCACAGTTGTGCAGGTATCTCACATGCTCCTCCAGTTTCTTCACAGTTGTGCAGGTATCTCACATGCTCCTTCAGTATCTCCACAGTTGTGCAGGTATCTCACATGCTCCTTCAGTATCTCCACAGTTGTGCAGGTATCTCACATGCTCCTCCAGTATCTTCACAGTTGTGCAGGTATCTCACATGCTCCTTCAGTATCTTCACAGTTGTGCAGGTATCTCACATGCTCCTTCAGTAACTTCACAGTTGTGCAGGTATCTCACATGCTCCTCCAGTAACTTCACAGTTGTGCAGGTATCTCACATGCTCCTCCAGTATCTTCACAGTTGTGCAGGTATCTCACATGCTCCTCCAGTATCTTCACAGTTGTGCAGGTATCTCACATGCTCCTTCAGTATCTTCACAGGTGTGCAGGTATCTCAGGGCTGCTGCTGGTTCATGACGGGGTCAGCCTGTGAACCAGCTCGGAGCTGCAGCACAGAGCAGGCTGTGTCCAGCCAGCGACTCCACAGAACAGAGGAAGGTAAACACAGCTGGAAGCATGGGTAAAAACCAAGACGATGTAAGGCCGTGCACAGCACAACTGCAGCAGTCACCAGTGTGTGGGTGTGCCAGCCTGTGCGTGTGTGCGTGTGTGTGTGTCTGTGTGAGGTCCTTGTGTGTGTGTCACACTCTTCTCCCTTCACCAGTTTGCCAAGCTCATTTCCTCCACAAGCTGCCTCCCTGCTACTTTATGAGTGGGAGCTTCTCCAGCTCTCACCTCAGGACACACTTCAGTGTCTAAATGTTTCCATTTGTGTAGAAATGACCCGGCAGGGCACGAACACGCAACTACACATGTTGCTTTCAAACACCAGCAACATGAAAGTGACCGCTCGCTCCCTGTGTGAAAAGGCTTTCATTGTGTTAAATATCCAGACATAATAAAGTAATGTCTCTGTCATTAAATACATAACATTTTATGTGAATATCCATGTAATGGGAAACCGACAGTGGCGTAAAGGTTATTATAAAGTAGCTTTCCTGTGAACTGTTGTGATTTTTGAAAGAAGAGACTTTTGTCCCTCATCGCGGAGTGAAAAGAGGGAATTGGACCGTCCACCCGTGAACATTGTGAACATTGTGAATGTGATAACTTGAAAACAAGTGAGTTACTGGCCACCAGTTTGGAGTGTGGCTGCATCTACTCCTAAGAAAAGTTGCTTTTGAAAATTGTGCTGCCATGTCAAAATCCAAGATGTCACATATAACCTTGTTAGCTGCAGAACTTGAAAAATAAGCAACAGACCAACTATCTTTATGATATGTGGCTGCATCTAGGCATAAGAAAGGTTCCTTTTGAAAATTGGGATGCCATGTCAAAATCCAAGATGGCTACCACTATATGCTCTAAATGTATGTAATCCACCAACCCTATCATTTGAAGTAACTATGCTTCAGTTTTTTATTGCTTTAAAGTATAGTTTTCTCAAATGATTGGGGGAGCAGTCAGTGAGGTGGCCAGAGATTAATCTCTGGTGGCCAAGGTCACCGTTGGCCACCCCCTGGCTCCGTCTTTGCACCTGGTGATGGATAAAAGAAATACATCAGTGCAACTGAATGAAGAGTGCCACAGAACAGTTACAGCACATGTTGTGAAAAGGTTGCATCCCCTTTCAGATGTGGAATCACCAACATTTAGGTCAGTTAGGCAATAACAACAGAGCTAATAATTGTCCATCCTAAGCTAACGTTACAGTAACAGGGACTTGTTTGTTTAAATGTTTGCAGGGACATAATGAAAACCATCAACCCAAGTACACACCACCTACCATGGACCACTTGTCAAATAAGTTAATCATTTTGTTATAAGGTGGAGAAGAGCTGCTCTGCTCTTTAAACAGAAGATGGATGATGTGTCTGGGAGCAGATCCAGAGAAAGATGATGGAGCAGGTGAAATATCATTCCTGCACAACTGTCCTTTCTGCTATTAAAATCTGAAATCTAAATACTAGTAATGTTCTGTGTGGTCAACAGAGGAAGACTGTGGAGATGATGGGGTCACCATGCAGTCTGAAGAAAGGCCTGAGAATGAGGGAGTGGAGGATGAGGAGGAGAGTGTAAGTGTATGATGAAATTATATACATTCTCAATCTTAATACTGATTTAATAATCTCTTTTTACTAATAATACTGATAAACCTGTTGTTTGTTTAGGAACCACCTCCATGCAGTCTGTCCAGAAAGTCTCCACTGGAGGAGCTTTTTGCTGAGGAAGAGGCACGCAATGTCACAGCTCCATGTCCACGAAGAAACAAATGGAGCGAGGGCTGCAGATACCAGGACATCCCACCAGTCATTCTGTCTGAGGACCCTGCTGCTGGTGGTGGTGGAACCAACACAAGACTTATCCTTTGCTGTCAGATCTTGCATTCTCATATTTGTGTTCAAGCTTCTCCCACACCCAGCAAACATGTTGTCCACTGCAGGAGACACTGTCTGTCCAGAACACTCACACATACTGCCTGAGAAGCAGATATGATCATTTTCCTCAACAAGAACCGTTTCTGATTTTATACTGTACCTGCTGCTAATCTGGACTGGATTGTACAAGTTGCTCTTTTTTATAATAATAATAATAATAATAATAATAATAATAATAATAATAATAATAATAATAATAATAATAATAATAATAATTTTGTTTGATATTCTGCAGCAGGTTAGCTCATCAGTGTTAGCTCAGTAACATGGCTGCAGCACCACACTTTTTTTTAACCCCGCCTAAAGAATCGGAATCGAGAATTGAAAGGAATCAGAATCGAAACGAAGAATCGGAATCGGAACCGGAATTGCTCAAATTCAAACGATGCCCAACCCTAATCCTGCCATGATGGTGGTCTGTGGAAGCAAACTGGTGTAGCTGGGAAGACCCCCACAAACATGAGGAGATCATGCAAACTCCACACAGAAAGGCTCCAGGTCCAACCTGGGGATTGAACCCAGGACCTTCTTGCTGTGAGGCAACAGTGTTAACCACATCATGCCTACATTCAAATCTGTCTGCGACGAGGATTTACCACGTGTTTAAAATGTCAACGACTCACTTCAGCCGTGGCCTCGCTCAGACGAGCTGGTGGCTCATCGTCACACGATCAGAACTCTGAGGTCACTAGCCGTGTTTCCATCAAGGTTTCTTGATGCGCATTTTGAAGTATCGCATCAGAAAAGCTTAATGGAAACGGCACGATTCGAATCAACTTCCTCTAATTCGCAAAAAAGTTGATACGCTCGCTTGAGGTGGTTTTTGGGATCTTCGAAACAGAGCTGATGCGCAAAACGACAGATGGAAACAGATTTGCCGACTCAGTTCTGACGTAGCGAACATTCACGTCACGTGACTGATCAGCTGTTTCCGCTCCGGACAACATGTAACATCGCTAAAACTAGTTGGCATGACAGAATAAATACAACTTGCCCGATAGCAACACATTCCTGAAATATTCTCTCCATTTTGACGAGATGTGTGGTCGGGTTCTGTTTTCAACCGCTACTTCCTGTTTACTGTAGACATGCGTAACGCTGACGTCTGACGTAATGACGCTGACGTCTGACGTAATGACGCTGACGTCTGACGTAATGACGCTGACGTCTGACGTAATGACGCTGACGTCTGACGTAATGACGCTGACGTCTGACGTAATGACGCTGACGTCTGACGTAATGACGCTGACGTCTGACGTAATGACGCTGACGTCTGACGTAATGACGCTGACGTCTGACGTAATGACGCTGACGTCTGACGTAATGACGCTGACGTCTGACGTAATGACGCTGACGTCTGACGTAATGACGCTGACGTCTGACGTAATGACGCTGACGTCTGACGTAATGACGCTGACGTCTGACGTAATGACGCTGACGTCTGACGTAATGACGCTGACGTCTGACGTAATGACGCTGACGTCTGACGTAATGACGCTGACGTCTGACGTAATGACGCTGACGTCTGACGTAATGACGCTGACGTCTGACGTAATGACGCTGACGTCTGACGTAATGACGCTGACGTCTGACGTAATGACGCTGACGTCTGACGTAATGACGCTGACGTCTGACGTAATGACGCTGACGTCTGACGTATTGACGCTGTGCGTGGCCTGGTAGATGTGCTTCAAGCCAGTTGATGGAAACACTTCTGATCCGCATTAATTTGTATTTACATTTTTGCGAATTTTCAAATATTCGCTCAAAATTCGAATTGAAAATAGATGAAACACAGTTACTGTCACAGAACTCCACCTCACAGGATCTGAACTGTCTCTTTATTGTTCTGAAGCATTTCACATCTGGACAGACGGATGGACAGATGGACATAGATACTTTGTGGATGGATAGATGGATGGATGGATGGATGGATGGATGGATGGATGGATGGATAGATAGATAGATAGATAGATAGATAGATAGATAGATAGATAGATAGATAGATAGATAGATAGATAGATAGATAGATAGATAGATAGATAGACGGACGGACGGACGGACGGACGGACGGACGGACGGACGGACGGACGGACGGACGGACGGACGGACGGACGGACGGACGGACGGACGGACGGACGGGACGGACAGACGGACGGACGGACGGACGG
>JBBPBX010115592.1:0-10190 GCA_038048925.1 Garcialebias charrua | reverse complement strand
AGTAATTTCTTTCTGCAGGTCTACTTTGTTATAGGAAAGTATTGCAATATTCAAACCTGCGATTTAGCAAGATATGTAAATCAGAGCTACACCACCAGATATATTTTGTCTTTACAGAATTACACTATAAAAAATATAAACAAGGGCACAATGCAACTTTTTAGTGTACTGTAATCTATAAAAGAAAGAGCTGCCTGGTTTGCTACACTTGCAGTGGAGATGAAGATGGTCCATTCAGAAAAGCAGAGCTGCATCAAACTTTAATGTGGAACTGCAGAAGAAAACTAAACAAAAGCAAAAATTGAATTGTTAATGCATATCACCATGAGAAAAGCCTACTGAGACTAACTGACCACCAAAATTTAGACCTATATCTCTATTTGTGTCTTAGTGTATTTGTAAGTACCTAAATAAATTTTCTTCAATCTTTCCTCTTCTTTTTTCTTGTCAGTTTCTCTTTTTTCCTCATTAGCAGTGTTTCCATCCATTTTCATTTCGATTTTTGAGCTAATTTTTGAAATCTCGCAAATATGTAAATACAAATTAATGCGAAGCAGAAGTGTTTCCATCTGCTGGCTTGTAGCGCATCTACCAAGCCACGCACAGCGTCATTACGTCAGACGTCAGCGTCATTACGTCAGACGTCAGCACTGCGCATGTCTACAGTAAACAGGAAGTAGCGGTTGAAAACAGAACCCGGCCACACATCTCGTCAAAATGGAGAGAATATTTCAGGTACGTGTTGCTATCGGGCGAGTTGTATTTATTCTGTCATGCCAACTAGTTTTAGCGATGTTACATGTTGTCCGGAGCGGAAACAGCTGATCAGTCACGTGACGTGAATGTTCGCTTCGGCAGCACGAGTCGGCAAATGTGTTTCCATCTGTCGCTGTGCGCATCTGCTCATTTTCGAACATCCCAAAAACCACCTCAAGCGAGCGTATAAACTTTTTGGCGAACTTGAGAAAGTAAATACGGATTTTGCCGTTTCCATTAAGCTTTTCTGCTGCGATACTTCAAAATGCGCACCTAGAAACCTTGATGGAAACACGGCTAATGTCTCATCTTCTCTGTGTTGAGTGGAGGCCAATGTCTCTTATTTATTTCGGTCTCTTGCCTTTCTTTTTTCCCCCAAACTGAATCTAAGATCCAAAATCTTCTTTTCCATCATGGTGAACTGTTTAAAAACAAACTTCCAACTTTTAAGCATTTTTGCTATTTTTGTTCTCTTCTTATTTATTTATTTTTATTCATTTTATATTATTTATTCATTTCAGATTTAAAACACAAAGACAATTTACAAACACATGAAAGAAAAAAAAAGATATAAAATGAAAGGTAGCAGAAGAAGAAAAAAATCTTATCATATCTGCCCCTTCTTAAAACAACTGTGCAGCAGCAGTTTTCTGTTGGTCATGTCTCGAAAAATGTCAATGACCTCAGTGAGGTCATTGACATTTTTTGCAATTATGTTGCTAATTATTTGCAAAACAAACTTCTTTGCGCATGTCAGAAATCTTTGCTTGCTATTCTAAGTTTTGTTTGTCATTCAAAGTTTTGCTTGCGATTCTCACATGACGTCGTGGGCAGAGCCTAAAATCGCAACAAAAGATTTCTGATGTGCAAATAAAAGTTTATGTTTTGCAAATAACTTTTTAAGTTCACGAGAGAAAAATTAGCTATTTAATTAAAAAAAAAGTTTTTTAAACAAAAGTTTTTGCTTTAAAAAAAATGAAATCATTACAATTCCAAAAGTTTTGATTACAATTTTATTTTACTTAACTGAGGTTAGTTTTTTTTTCATTGACTAATTGTGAAACAAATTTAACTCCATACTCTGCGAACCAGACCCTAAACTTACTTAAAGTCTGGATAGAGTTTTATTTCCCCTTCATTTGTACGCTTTTATTGGACAGGAGCAACTTGATTGGTTATTACATTTATCTATTATGGTAGTTCAGGGTGAGTTATTTTTAATTCTAAATGAATATTCTTGTTGGACTTTTATTTTTCCTTCAAGATACATTTACCTAACGCTAGAATAAATGCAATGTACATTATGCAGCAAAGGAAGTTAGAAGATCGGACATATATCCATTATGGAGAGATGATAGGTTTTGGACGGGCGATGTGCTCCCTATTGCATAAGCCAGGGATGTCAAAGTCAAATACATGGAGGGCCAAAAAAACAAATTTGCTACAAGCCAATGGCTGGACTGGTTCAATGTTTATTTTAAGGGGGTGATATAAGATTTTTTTTCTTCTTCTTTTTGCACTCTTTTCATTCAATGTTTTCTTTTTTATTAATTTGTTTTATTTTGTCTCTTTTAAATGAATGAATAAATGGATTAAATAAAATATTAAATAGCTTTACATCTGTTAAGTTCTTGGCATAAACCAACACAGACAGACATGTTCCTGCTTTTAGTATTGTACATTGTTTTATAATGTAGCTGTTTATGTTTCATTTTTTTAACACAGTTTTCTTGTGATTTTTAATTAATATGCTTTTTTATGATTGTTTACTGTTGGCTGCAAGTATCAAGCTGCAAAATCCTTCATTTTCTACAGCTGATAGCTGTTGGTCATTAATTATGATGAAGTTTAACAACTTATCGGTGAACATTTGAGCTCTGTGGCTTCAGCGGTGTGTTTTTATTTTTCAATCCGGGGCGGGGGCTCTGATTTCGGTCAGCCGCTCTCTGCCTGTCCCTCCTACGAGACGGTCAGACAGCGGGTCGGACTAGATGCAGCTGGCCGCGGTTGGTCTCCCTGTTTTGGTTCAGCAAGAGTGGCGTCCTGCTGAAACCCCGGAGCTCGAATGTCCAACATAAAACTAACTTGACCGCAGTTTAATGTGGCGCTATGGCTCTGCAGACATTGCACATTGCTGTCTTGTGGTGTTTAGTGTAAAATACTTCCACACAGCGGACATGTTACGATGAAAAGTTGGCTAGTTGTTAGCTAAAGTGCTACTCACTCAGTCCACAGGCTGTAGCTGGCTGCAAACTGAAAGGGATTTGCTGAATAGTAGTAGTAGGTGTGGGGCCATGCCCCCCAACGGCAATGCCCCCAAGGGGGCCAGCTCCCCCACTGACCCTAATGTGAATGTGAGGCAGGTCTTATTACTCTGGGTTCATGAGACACGACTCCAGATCGGATTGGCCCCATCCCTACTATTACTGTTGCATTGTGGGGAATGTAGTGTTGGTACGTGACCGGGGGGCTTATTATGTTGTTTTTCTTGCAAAATACAAAAATAATAATAATAAAATAAAATAAATAATTTTAGTACGTTATTATGTGTCAGAGGAGGGCTTAGGAATAGGAAATAATTTTTTTTATTTTTTTATTTTTGGAACCAAAAGGGCACTTGGGGGCAATGAGCAAAAGGGGCAGGTGCTCAAGCCCCCATAGCCCCCCCCTCTGCACGTCCCTGGTTCTCAGCTCTGCCCCCCTCCCCCTCACACCCTTCCTCCTCTCTGCTGTTTACGGTGGGGAAAAAGGTAAAACAAGCAGCATAAGAGCTTGTAAATAAGTTTATTGGTTTTTACTGATAGATAATTAGTTATTAGCGGTACTGCATTTTAAATAAAAATAGCACAAATCCGCTTATGAATTATAAAAGTTAGTCAATTCACAAAAACGCTGACAAAAAGTTTAGGTCCACTGTAAGCGGATTAGCCCTTTAGCGCTACCTAGCGTTCATGTGCCCACCACTGCCTGGTTACAAATGAGTTTCCTTTGTTGAGTGGAGGGGCTCGGCCTTAGAGATAGTGGGCGGAGCTCCGTCATCCAGGGGAACTAGATCCGCTGCTCCTCTTCATCAAAAAGAGTCAGCTGAAGGGGGTTCATCTGATTAGGATGCCTGCATTTGGAGGTTTTCTGGACTTTTCCAACTGGGAAGTGACCCTGGAAGAGATTTTCTCTGGTGTGGGAACACCCGGGGCCTGCATGTGAAGCTGGAGAGTGTCCCTGAGGAGAGGCAGGTCAGGGTTTCTCTCCCGGACCTGCTGCCTCCGTGACTCGACTGCAGATAAACGATAGAAGATGGAGATGAAGATCTGCACTAACCTCACTTCAGTTAAGCAGTGAAGGTTTACAAAAAGAACCGGATGAGCAAAAGTCGGCTTAAAAGGATCTCTGAGTATGAACTATCGCCATCTAGTGGTTGTCATGGTAACAACTTTAAGATAAAGAAACGCGACACTGAACAACGCGTTTGCATGAACTTTTTTGTGACGTCAAGTCCAAACAGCCATAAGAGTTTGAACATGGACACAAACAAAAACGGCTCTGGGATTACAGGGTCATCCAGAATCTGTCCGGAACAAGTTTGAGAGAAAACTTGTGATTTATTTTCTTCACACGTGTTTAAAATTCCTGCAAGACGAGCTCTGTGAGGACATTTGGAAGCATTTTGAAAACTCCTTCATGAACGTTTACAGATATTCACCCTCAGCGAGACGCTGCCGATGAAACCAAAGTGTGACAAAACGAGAAACAAGAAGAAACTGCAACCAAACTGCGACATAATGGAGACACTTTGCTTTGTGGGAAATAAACCAGTGAGAACTGTTCAAAAGTCACACAGAACACCTAAAAGTCACGTGACAAACACAAAAATCACTATTTTATATTGCTACAAATCGGTTTCCTCTCTGTTTGCAGTCACATGCACACAAGTGTGATAAGTACCAAATTGATGTCAGTCCAAGAATTAAAAACTTTTTTTCTCGTTTTTACGTCTCCAATTAGTGTCAAACAGTGAAATACGACCTGAAAATCTGCTTTTGTGTCCTCTGAGGGCAAGACATCGACCAAATTCAATTGATTAGTTTGTTGAATGTTCGTCTTCATGCATGATTCACATAAACGCAACGTTTTTTTTCTTTTTCTTTGTGTTTTTTTAGCCACAGTTCTGTGATTCGGCCGCAAAGACGAACTCCTAAATCCTCGTCTGAGCCGACGACTTTCCCTGCTTGTCTCGTCAAAGTTGCTCCGTGCATTTCAGTGATCCACATGTCCTCACACTAGCTGTTAATTATAAAAATGTCATAGTTAAAAAAGCAACTTTATCCCAAGAGCAAAATATTTAGTTTTTCTTCTGCGTCAAACGTCAGGTCGTCTGAGAGAAACCCTTTTTTTCTTCTCTTCGGTTCAATAATCTCATTAAGGCCAGTTTGTGGGATTATGTTTGCCTCGTAATTGTCCCTCCGAAAGGCTTTCTAAGATCCTCTTTATGTTGCTTAGTGATATTTTTTATATAATTTACTCCAGAAGTAAAATGTTCCTCATTAAAACTGATTTTAAAGTCTCTTGAAGAAACTTTGTTCTTCTGATGTGTTTCTCTGCAGACATTTTGTCACAGAATTTCAATTTTTTTTTCTGGTTTTCATCATAAATATTAAGAATCCAACAGAAATCCTCCAAAACATCAAAGAGAAAACACTTTATAATATACTTATAAAGTTCCTTTATTGATGTACGATTGGTTAATGCTCTCAGGAGAGCTGAGGGGTAAGTTACAGTATTTTGTTCATAAAAATTAAGATTTAGATCATTTTCTTCAGTTCTATAAATATATGACAAACAGCAGCAGGTGGTGGACCCACATGGAAGATGAGCTTCTCATTCTTTGGTCCTCCTTCATCACGGTCACTTTTAGTCTGTGCCTCGGCCTCAAGAGGAGGAGTTCTGGTGTCGGGTATGAGAAGAAGGGCTGACGGACCCGGGTCTGTCGTGGTGAAGAAGCCGGGCGGGAAAACTTTTTTTGTCTCGTTGTTTTAGTAGCACCAAGCAGCAGAAGGTCTTGAAAACGTTGGCTCAGAACCTAGAAGTTGAAGCTGGAATGGGACTGGATTTAAAGTTTTTAGCCCCGCCCCTCCATGTAAACGAACAAAACACACCTCAGATAACGTTTTTCCAAATGTTGACTCGTGTTGATTCTTGTTGTTTTTCCAGCATGTTCAGCTGCAGTTAGTCTTTTCATGTTTAAAACAAGGGTCACGTGACATCACGATTGTGTACGGAGGGAGTAGGCGGGGCTTAAAGCACAGACGCTGGTTCCAAAAATCCAACATGGCAGCTTCTGTAAAACACTTCCTGCTGGCTTTGACTGCAACAGCGAGAGAAGGCGGGGACACGTGGTACATCAGTTTAATACGTCTGTGGCCTGGACCCAAACAGATGAAAACTATCAAAACTTTACATGAACCTCGTGTTTTCACAGTTGGTCGCACCGCCGGCCTCAGAGAGGAGGTGAGGAGCTCGGACCGCTGCTCCTCCTCGTCAAAAGGAGGCAGCTGAGGTGGTTCGTCTGATTAATGTCCCACTGGGAGGAGCTCCTGCAGGGCCAAAACTCATAGGAGGGATTACATCATCTTTTAAAACTGAAATCGTCTCGGGCTCTCCTGAATCAGCTGCCAGCACCTCCTGGTGACTTCACAGACAAGTGGGAGACAGTGGATGTATGGATGGACTTTGAAGCAGGTTTTCCTTTGTCCAGTCTCACCTCGACTCAGGTCTACACAGTCTGTGTGTTTTTATTTATTTATAAAACTTCGTCTCGATGTTGACGGAGTCGTCTTGGTGCAGCTGCCCTAAACTTCTATCCAAGACAAACACAACTGGTGAGAAAAGGCCTTTAGAGCTTTAATTTTTGGAACCGAGGCCAAAAAGTCTGACACCTGAGGCTGTTTTTTTTTTCTTCCCTTCTTCTTGGATGCAGTTTAGAAGTTTCCAATTGACATTAAATGCATCACAGAGACCCTGACTGCGTCAGCGCACCTCAGTAATGAAAAAAGAGAATTAGAAAGCTGTAGGAAACGATCTCGAGTGGCACGTTTGAACCTGGACGACACGCTCATCCACCCACGACTCGCTCAGAAGCAGCGCAGTCGTCTCTAGCGCTGGTTTATGTAACTTAAAGACAACAAGGGAGCAGCGAGAGCCTGAAAGTCCAACTCTGCTTTGACCCGGTTCTGGTTCTACACTCTGTCGCCCGCCGCTCAAGGTGGAGCGCTCACGTTTGTCCAGTCTCTTTGTTTGTCTGTGTTGTTAGCAAAACATCTCATGAACCGCCGGTTGGGTTTTAATGAAACTTAACGTAAAAGTCATTTGGCGCACAGCTATTTTTGGAGTTAGCCCAATTCAAGATGGCCGCCACACCACTTGCAATAACTCGGCCAGTTTTACAGACGCTGAGTTAAAATTTGGTGAGGCGGTAGCTGAGGGTGGTCCACACCACAGACTCTGAGCGCTACATGAGATGGCCTATTTGATTCAAATGTTCACATTGACTGTTACAATAAACTGTGCCTGGGGGTCCCATTTCAGCAGGGGCACCGGCCCCGCCGCGCCCCGGCCAGTAACCTACATCCCTAACATTGATCCTGCTTGTTAATGTACATTTAACATAAAAATAATTATAGTTACGATGAAAACGATCATTAAATACGCAATACAAAAACCGGTCGATTTCTTTATCCCCCTACTAAAAATGGACTATTCCATCTTGACATCTTCCGGGTCAGAGGTGAACTCGGGGGCTAATTCTGTGGCTAGCTGGTTGTGCTGGGTTTCTTGGATAAATCCGCAGAGAACCCCGCTGTTTCAAGCCAAATTAACGCGGCCGGAGGATTTTATTGTGTGTTTTGTGTCGACCACTCGACGGTGAGTCGTTAGTTTTATGTATTTTAGTTACTTTTCATTAAATCTGTTGACTACCTATAGAATCTTGACATCTTCCGGGTCAGAGGTGAACTGGACGCTAACTCTGTGTCTAGCTGGTTGGTTGTGCTGGGTTACTAATGGATAAATCCGCAGAGAACCCCGCTGTTTCAAGCCAAATTAACGTGGCCGGAGGATTTTATTGTGTGTTTTGTGTCGACCACTCGACGGTGAGTCGTTAGTTTTATGTATTTGGGATACTTTTATGTATAAATGCGGTGGCGACACACCCGTGTATTTGATATTTAAAAGTGGTTTAGGGATTAAAAGATCATTCTCTTTTTTGTTAATTTTGTGGCCGAATAGAATATATGTACGTAAAGTATTAAATAAATCCTTTGATTTTTGTAATTTCATCCTTTTAGGATCATTTTAGTTACTTTTCAGTTGGCAGTGTAGTGCAAATATTGCATAACGCTGCCGGCTACCAATTGTCGAATATAAATAGCGGATTAGATTAGCTTCCCCTAATTTTCATAAGACATTTGTGCTTTTGAAATTGTGGACCTAAAAAAATTAATAAGCGTTTTAGAAATTGTGGAACTAATTTTTTGATTAGCGTTGCCCACCACTGGACTTGGTTGGACTTTTAAAAATGAAATTAATAAAAAAAATAAAAAAAACACGACACTTTCAATATGAAATCATTAAATGTTCAGCTAATCAACCTAAATATAACTACACCTTACTCTAAATGGCACATGACATTTATGTGATGTCGTCTCCATCACATTTTGTTAGATGTGCTGTGGCGGCCATCTTGAATTAAAGCTCTACCATGAAGGTGATGTGCATTCCTTCCAGTATCACCAGTCCGTGTAGAAACCTGCCGGTGACCTCATCAGGTGAGTCAAAGCAGGAATCCTCTAAAACACGACGAGGAGCTGCAGTGAAAATTCAGATTTATCTGATATCAGACGTGACAGGAATTTAATTAAATATGATTTGTTCCTCTCGAGGTTTCTGCTCAGCTCGCTGTCATTAGCAGAACTTTGGACCTGGCGGTTTGATCCGACCTCGTCCATCAGCGCCTCTTTGGTTTTTACATCCTGAAGACGTTGCTGCTGTTTTATTATCTGTTGGGATGGTTGAGTGATGAGGAGCATCCTTCCTCCTCCCCATCCTGCTCTCAGGCCGTTACACAACATCATCTTCATCCTTCATCTCCTCCTCTGCCTTTCCTGAAGTATTCCTCTCCTCTTCTACACAAGTGATAAGTGGCCACGCACGTTTAAATGTTTCACAAGCGCCTGCAACGCACTCTGGAAGCAGAATATGTGACCATCTGGACCTTGATGTGGTCCAGGTGTTTCACGTGTTTACAGGAAATGATCTGAAGGAGCTCCTCTAACAGAAGAAGAAGAAGTCGTGTGAAGGAGAAGTTTCACACACGTGAATTCAAGCTGATTTGTTGCATCATCTTCGCTGTAATGACTCGAAATAAATTCCCTGTTTCATGCCACTTCAAGGAACACTTTCATGTTTTAATAAACCTTTTCATACGTGAGGACACGTGAAGGTTGACCTGCCGCCATCTCCATGAGTTTTCAGCTGATTATTATCATCGGGAAGAAATACTGTATTTTCCGGCCTATAAGTCACAGTTTTTTTAAACTAATTTTCATGTCCTGCGACTTATGGGGCAAAGCGACATGTTTATGGATTTTTTCCCATATTTTTAGACCAATTTTTGACAGTTTCCATTCATTCTGAAGAAAAAAATGGAGCAGTTCCACTTTCGGCCGCTAGGGTTCACCGACCGTTCCAGCTCATGTGTCCGACAGAAGCCTCCTCTGCTCGGACTCACTCTGTCGCAGCACGGCCTCCTGCTCTCTGGAGGTCTGAACTACTGTTACCTTGTTAGCAAAATAGTTCAAGAACCACAGGACAGATTTTGATGAAACTTACAGAAAGTAATCACTGGATGGACATTTACAACGTTTTAGCTTTAGGAGATGTTTGAGAGAAAATTTGATTTATTTATAATTTATTTTCGCAGCGCGCAACCATTTGGAAGACGTCAAAGCGAAACAATTTAAATTCAGCTGATTTGACCATTACGTGAATTTATTAAGGAAAGGTTAAGCTCAGAAACACTTTTGCTATAATGTCAGCAAACAAATATATTTTTTAGTTGTTTATATTGTTAAATTTTAAAGAAAATGCAGCGGTCCCGCCCGTGCGGGTGCACGTAGCGAAACAAATTTTTAAATCCAGCTGATTTGACAATTACGTGCATTTATTAAGGAAAAGTTAAGCTCAGAAACACTTTTGCTATAATGTCAGCCAACAAATATATATTTTTAGTTGTTTATATTGTTAAATTTTACAGAAATGAAGCGTATCCGCTCGTTGCGTGTGCATGCTTCGCAACACGCGAAATAGCGAAACTATTTTTTTTTAATCCAGCTTATTTGACCATTACGTGCATTTATTAAGGAAAAGTTGAGCTCAGACAA
>JBBPBX010115591.1:0-10190 GCA_038048925.1 Garcialebias charrua | reverse complement strand
TTTATTTAAGTTAGGACAATGCATATTAATCAACATAACAGCAGTTAGCATCAATGTAAATATGCCGGAGTTAGCACAATAGCTAATTTGCATCCGTTGTCCTAAGGCAGGTAAGAATAAGAAACGTCCCATAAAACAAAAGAGCGGAGAAAAATACAAACATCACCTATATAGCACATAACACAACATAAAATTACAATAAAAATATGATGCCATAAGAATAGACAAAGTAATCTACACATGAGTGCACTTCTGATTAGTTTTCAGCCAAAGTTTCAGAGATTTTTTAAAGCTGGAGTAGGTGCCACAGTTCCTGATGGAAACTGGCAGTGTGTTCCATGACTGCGTGCCTCTGATGGACACCACCATTTGGCCAAATTTAGTCCTGCGCCGCTGCACATCACAATCTCCTCTGGTCAGTGCTCTTGTGTTTACTGTACTTGTTTTTTTACTTATAAAATATATTAAAGGAGGAGGAGCAAGTCCATTTAAAACTTTAAAAATCAGGCAAACGTCCATAAAAATCTGATAGCTATTAAAATCCAAAATTTTGTACTTATTTATGATGTTGCAGTAATGATACTGTATTGGCTTTTTGTCAAAAATTTTCAGTGTTTTCTTAAAAAGAGACTTTAGGGGCTTCATGACGATCTCTGAAGTGTGAGACCATGTAGTATAACAATAGGCTATATGGCTGAAGATCATGGCATGCATGTAAGCCTTTGCTGATTCTGTTGTCAGAGAAGGTCTTATATGTTTGAAGTTTGCCAGATTAAGTTTAATTATATGTGAAATTCTCTTTACATGTTGCTTGAAATTTAGATTAGAATCAAAAATGACTCCGAGGTATTTAAATTGTTCAACCACATCTAATGTCTCGCCATTGACCAACACAGATGGATGCCCATCATCTGGTGGCAGCCGAGAGAAAAACATACAGACTGTTTTTTTAGTGTTGAGATGTAGACAAGAGTCCTGGAGCCAGTGAGACACCGGCATCATGGCACTAGAAAGCACAGCAGCAGCTTCATTTTTTGTTTTTCCATGAACATACAATACAGTATCATCTGCATATAATTGCATTTTTACAGTTTTGCAAACATTTGGCAAATCATTAACATATAGGCTAAATAAGATTGGTCTTTAATGATCAGTGACCAGTAAGAACAAATCAGTGGACAGTCCCAGAAAATATGAAAGTGGTCAGCCATCACATTATTACATCGCCTCCAACAGGAACCTGATTCCGGATTGCCCGTCTGAGAGAATGTTCTTTTGGGGGTTATAAAAAACCTAGCAATATTTTTCCAAGAAAATTCCCTCCAAAATCCTGAATTAGTGGTGGAGGCGTTAATCTGGCATATGTTTAGCCACTCGTCTTCTGTCAATACTATTTTTGCCTCCTTTTCCCATAATTTTTTAATGTATATTGTTGATGTTTTTTTATTGGCTTCTAGGCACCCATATAGTCTTGACAACCTCTTCTTAAGAGATTTACCTTTGTACGCATCAATGAAAATGTTAATAAAATCAATATCAGAATTCTCCGGTATTTTAATGTTCTTTTCAAAGTGATGCCTAAGTTGCAAGTATCTAAAAAAATCTTGTTTGTCAAGGTCAAAATTTTCTTGCAATTGTTGGAAACTGTCCAAAGTAGTTCCAGAAGAAATCATGCAGTATGATGTAATCCCTTTTCTGGTTAATTGTTTGAATTTTGAATCAAGTTGTGCTGGTACGAAGCCCATATCATGCTCTATCCATCTTAATAACCTAATTTTCCTCTCTAAAAGTGGATTACGGAACTCTTTAAACCAAATATTGAGGGGGACTTCTGTAAAGATGCTCAACTCTTCTGAATATATGGTTTTGAGGTGTTTATCCCCTAGCAGAGCCTGCAGGGGGATGTCTATTTGACTTAACTCTAGTTCTTTCCATTTTGATTCATATCCCTCTTCACACCAGTGAACCATAAATTGCAGTTGTGCTGCTCTGTAATAGTTTTCCAGGCATGGGAGTGACATCCCTCCTTTATCTCTAGGTAGTTGTAACGTTTTATAACGTACCCTTGGTCTCTTATTCTGCCATATAAATCTGGAAATCATGCGGTTCCATTCGTTAAACTGCTTATTAGGAATTTCTATTGCTAGAGATTGAAACAAGAACAACAGTTGAGGTAAAATAATCATTTTTATAATTTCTATTCGTTTATACAAATCGAGCATCATGGGAGCCCATCTGTCCAGGTTGCTTTTTATTTTATTAGTCATTGTACCATAGTTAGCTTCGTATATTTTATTTAAGTTTCTAGTAATGTTGATACCTAAATATTTCAAGGTTTTTGTATTCCAGTTAAATTTGAACACATTACTAATATCCTCACTGGGTGAGTAGTGGAAGCATAATGTCTGAGTTTTCCCAATATTTAATTTATAACCTGAATAAAGTCCAAATTGATGGAGACAAGACATGAGGTTCGGAAGACTGACATCTGGGTCTGATAGTGTCACCAGAACATCATCAGCGTATAAACATATTTTGTATTCTTTTCCCTTAAATATAATTCCCTTAATTTCTGAATCCTCCCTAATTTTTTGAGCAAGTGGTTCTATAAAAAGAGCAAAAAGAATTGGACTCAAAGGACATCCTTGCCTGCATCCTCGTCCCAGAGGGAATGTGTCTGAAAGGCCACCATTGATTTTGATCCGGGCTTCTGGTGAACTATATATTGATTTTAAACAACTTATAATTGTATTATTAAAGCCGAACCGCTGTAGGACCAGATATAAATATTCCCATCTAACAGAGTCAAAAGCTTTTTCAGCATCAAAACTGATTGCTAAAGATTTCAATTTATTTCTTTTCATTATATCGCATAAATATAACGTTCTCCTCACATTATCCTGTGTGCGTCTATTTTTAATAAATCCTGTCTGATCTGTATCAATCAGTTCGGGAATAATATTTTCTAGTCTAGTGACAATTATAGAGGTGAATATTTTATAGTCTATGTTCAAAACCGAAATGGGCCGATATGAGCTGCACTCACTTTTATCCTTTCCTGGTTTTGGTATAACAGATATTATCGCTTGTTTCCATGATGGAGGGATTTCACCTCCTTTAAGCACATAATTAAAACATTTTAACAACAAAGGCATTATAGTTCTCCTGAACCTTTTATACCATTCAGCTGGTAAACCGTCACTTCCTGGTGACTTGCCTGTTTTCATTTTTGAGATGGCTTTATCAACCTCTGCCTGAGTTATATCTGCTGAAATCCATTTATTTTGCTCTGTTCCAATTGATGGTAAGTCTAAACCATCTAGAAACTGCTTTACTGAGGAAAGATCAGTTAAATTAGGTTGACTGTATAATTCCCTATAATATATTTCAAATGATTTATGTATTTCGTCTGGGGAGAAACTCATCTGATTAGAAATTGGGTTTTTGATTTTAAAAATGGATCTATCTAGTTGTTGTTGTTTTAGTCGCCAGGCTATTAGCTTTTTTGCTCTAGGTCCATTCTCATAGTAAGTTTGTTTTATGTATTTAAGATTAAGTATCACCTTATCATCAAGTTTCTTATTAAGTTCCGCTTTTATTGTGGCAATTTGCTTTAATAGGGTAGAGTCTTTGGTTTCAATATGCTCCTGCTCCAAATTGTTTAGTTGTTTATTCAAATTATTAAATTGCTCACATTTTTCTTTTTTCTTCCTTGATGCCCACATTATAATTTTCCCACGTAATACTGCTTTTGCTGCATCCCATAATATGCTTGGTGATAATTCATTACTGTTATTAAATTCTAAGTAGTCCGTAAATTCTTTGTTAATAAAATTCTCAAATTCGTTATCATTTAGCAGAGATGTGTTAAATCTCCATATTGTTGACTTAGGGTGAGAATCTAAACATATTTTCAAATATATCCCTGAATGATCTGACACGTCCCTAGTGCCAATACTACAATCTAATACCCTATATCTATCTGCTCTAAATATGAAAAAATAATCAATTCTTGAGTAAACGCCATGGGGATGAGAGAAGAAGGTGTACTCTTTGGTCAGTGGGTGGCAATCCCTCCAGACATCTATTAAACCAGTCTTTTTAATCATCTTTTTTATATACATAGATTCAGGGTTAATTTTTTTTGAAGGGTTTGAGGAATCCAAGGACGGATGAAGTTGTGCATTCCAGTCACCTCCACTTATCAATACACCAGATGTTTCAGTCAATATGAGATCAAATATTTTATCAATTAAAGTTTTATCATGTCCTGGGGGTCTGTATACATTGAGTAGAGTTACTTCTTTTGAGTCTATTGTTCCCCTCACCAAAACAAAACGACCTTCTTTGTCTGTAATTTGTTTGGACACCTGAAAGTCCACATTATTTGCTATTAATATAGCCACACCCCTCGTGTGTGCCTTTGGATTGGAAGAATAAAATGTCATTTTAAAACCCATTTTTTTTTAATTTTTCATGGTTCTCTTTTGTTAAATGCGTTTCTTGCCAGAATATTATTTGTTGCTGTTCTCTCTTCATTTTAGCTATAAGTTTACCTCTTTTAATTGGATTCTGTAACCCGTGAACATTAATAGATATAATTTTATATTGCTGTTGGATCATAACTCCTTAAAAGAAAAAATCCCTTTGACATACACATCCAAGGTGACGATACCAGTAAATCAATTAACAAAAAAGAAAAGCCTAAAACTACAAAACATAATACATGAACGACTTCCAAAACAAAATGACTCAAAAATAAAACATATATAAAAATCACAAACAAAAAACATGAGACTAAAAAACAGACAACAGGTAGGACTTCCAAAACAAAGTGACTCTTTGAGGAGTCTAGGAGGAAGAGAAAAGTCCCCACGAGTCTTCTATCGTGGGGGGTCTCTCCCGTGCAGGCTGACATAACTCGGAATGAGTATGAGTTCAGTGCACAATCAGAGCCCTTTAAACCAGCTCCCAAAACAACGGTTATTCATTTATTATTTTAAATCCGTAACGAAATTTTTTTAACATCAGCTAATGATAAATAAAATGACATTATAAAGATGTCTGACCATGTCTTTATGTTAATATATTTTGATCTTAGTCCACACTTTGGGTCAGAATATATATTTTTTTTTTCCCTTTTTTTTTTATTTATTTATATATTTTTTAAATTAATGAGCGGCACTTAGCTTGTAGAAGTGGATGCGTGTCCGTCCTCATAACGAAATCCGCTGAGTTTTTCCCGTGCTCGCTCTCTGTGCTTGTCGGAGGCCGGCTGCCTGGCCCCTGCCACCTTCCATGATAGTCCATCCAGCTTCTCTATCAGCGTCTCTGCTGGAGCGTCATCTCTGCTGCTGCTTTCTGGAGCGAGACCTCTCTTCTGTAGGTCCTTCATGGCGTCCGCCGCGTTGTTGTACGTGATCGGGCCGTCGTCAAAAAACACACGCAGTTTAGTTGTTGATGAGTTTCTGAAGCGGATGCCTTTTTCCTTCAGAAGTTTTCTGACAGGTGCGTAAGCTTTCCTCTTCTTCTGGGTCTCTGTCGGGTAGTCCTGGTCGAAGTAAATCCGCTGCTGGTTGAGATAAATTTCTTTTTTCTTCCAAGCTGCTCGAAGCACCAATTCTCTGGTTCTGAATGCCAAAAATGAAATCAGCACCGAGCGGGGGTTTGCGCTCTGCGGTGGTTTAGGGCCCAAAGCCCGGTGGCAGCTTTGAATGTCTAAATCAAAGTCCTGGAGTGACAGCTCGGCCTTGATGAAATCAACCATGAACTCCAGCAGGTTGTCTCCCTCTGTGTCTTCTGGAATCCCGTACACACGGATGTTGTTCCTGCGTGCGCGTGCTTCTAAATCTGTCAGTTTGGCTTGCAGTTTATCTTGATTAATTAAAGTTTGAGACAGCACCTCTTTCGCAGCTGCGGCCCACTCCTCCACTTCTGATACACGTTGTAGAGACTCCTCCGCTTTTTCTTTATTCTCTTTCACATCCGACGTTATTTCGTTAAATTTTTTATTAATCTCCTCCTGGAAACTTTTAAAGTCTCTCTTCATTTCGGCGGATAATTCATCCTGAAAGCGGTTCAGCTCTTCTTTCACATCAGCGCGGATGGCTATCACCTCTTTGTGAATAGCTCCGATGCTGGCTTGAAGTTTCTCCATAATTAGGTGTGGCTCCGGGGCGTCTTCTTCGACTGATGATTTAAAAGTTTCCTCATCCGTCTCTTGTTGCTGCTTTGATTTCTCGTTACCTCTTAGCGTCTTTCCCCTTTTCATAATTAAATAATTGATTTTAAATGTTAAATCAGCTTTGAAAAGGGGGATTTAGCAACCGAGTTGGGAGCGCTGGTTCAAACGCGTCTGCTCACCTCCACGTCATCACCGGAAGTCTGAAATAAAATCTTCACACCAAATATCAAACCATTTTCCTGATTATTAAGACAACACGATGAATTTGTCAGGATGATCTAAGTAAGAAAATGTATTTCTAAAAGTCAGTAATATATATGTTTGCTTGTAGGTCATTTTGACCAAATTTGACTTTAACCCCCGTTTGATGATGTGATGGGTCACATATTCAGTATGAAGTTCTAGTAAAACTAACCCTCTTTCAGGGGCGAGTAATCTGGTGATCCTACAGAAATACATTCAGATCCTCCTTTTTAAAACATGGAGCGTGAAATCTGGTGATCTAACAAAATACTTTCAGCTAATCCTCCTTTTAAAACATGGAGCGAGAAATCTGGTGATCCAACATGTGTTCACACATAAACAACTTCAGTGTTGTTTCAGAAACAGTTCTCAACCATCATTAGCAAAGCAGATCCATCATAAACATTTCTCAACCATCAGGAGCAATTGGTATCCATCATAAACAGTTTTCAACTATCATTATCAAATCACATCATCAGGAGCAATTGACATCCATCAGAAACATGTTGCAACCATCATGTATGAAAAACCAGTGCCTTAGTGTACAGTCCAGGAACTTTAAAAAGCTAGAAGCAACACATAAAAAGCATCGAAAATTCCCTTACTTTGATTGAAGTTGAGGTAGACAGGCTTATTAGGTGGTTCTCATGGATCAGATGGAACAGCTTAGCCATTGAGCAATGATTCAACCATGAATGATGCAGTGTTTCCCCTAGTTAACTTGCCATGGCGGAGTGCTCATCTCATCCATGATTTTTGTTGACGGGGGACGGACACGTCTGAGTGCAGCTTGTAGGGGCAGGGGGCATTCAGCACGAGGGGAGAGGCAACGTGAGCGCTCCCTTTAGCTTTTTAGCTAGAGAGCCTGTATTTTGTGCTGCTAGCTTAAGCTAGATTCATAGTCGACGCGTCGCGCAGCGCGCGAGGGTGTGCCCTCCAAAAGTGACGCAATTTCACAGTCCCCGCCCCTGCGCGTTGGCCCCGCGCAGGGGATTAGCGCGTGCCGTGCACCTCTGAATTTTTGAAACTCCGCAAGCCTAGAGCGCGCGCCGCGCTCAGTGACGTACGGACTGGGCTCAAAACAAGATGGACGCTTTCGAAGCTGCTCTGGCTGAACTCATCCGCATGTATCGCCATTTGTATGATCCCTCGATGTGCAACTGGCACAGAAGCGATGCAGAAGGAGGAAGAAAAACATGCGGGATCGCTTCGTGAAGGCCAAGAAGAGGGTGATCAGAAGTGGCGATCCTGGCACCAACAAACCGGTACCAATCCTCGTTGTGGAGCTGAGTTGGCTGTCGAGTTTTATAAAACACCGAGAAAAGGACACAAATATGGAAAAAGAGGTAAAAATGAAAGAAAAAAAAAGTTAGTACTGCTTTTATTACAGCTAGCTTAGCATGGAATACAGCAGGCCATGCTGTGCAGCCTGCCGTGTTGTTTCCCCTTTGTAGTCATAGATATAAACAATAAACTGTGAGAATGAATGACCAAAACATGGCTTAATGAAAATATAAATCAAGCTGCTGACCAGTAAATGTGAAATAGTGGAAATAGCTATTTTAGATCTGCACAGCTCAACTGTAAACAAATTTAGCCTATATGTGTGTTGATGCTTCATCTTCTGTTTATTAAGCTAACAATTACACAAACATTTGTTTTTATTTAACACATATGTGCATTGTATCCGTTACCGTACAGCAGGCCATGCTGTGCAGCCTGCCACGTGTTGTTTCCCCTTTGTAGTCATTGATATAAACAATAAACTGTGAGAATGAATGACCAAAACATGGCTTAATGAAAATATAAATCAAGCTGCTGACCAGTAAATGTGAAATAGTGGAAATAACCATTTTAGATCTGCACACCTCAACTGTAAACAAATTTAGCCTATATGTCTGTTGATGCTTCACCTTCTGTTTATTAAGCTAACAATTACACAAACATTTGTTTTTATTTAACACATACTGTATGTGCATTGTATCCGTTACCGTTTCATTTTGTACTGATGGATGTCAATGTCTGTTTTTTAGCCTGAAGAAACACCACAGAGCCAAGCACAGGACGATACATGGTGCCTCGACCAGACCTTCACCCCTATCGACCAGACCGTCACCCCCATGGACCAGACCCTCACCACCATCGACCATGAGTACATCACACCCATCGTCTCTCACAACCTCACGCCTACTGGCCATGAAACTGGCAGTACTTCAAACGCAGGGGTTTTTCCTCTGCGCAGGTCCTCCACGCCAATTCCTCCCTGTCCAACGGTGCCCATACCCGTACCACCTCGACACTTGCCAGGGTCAAGCAGCAGTAGCAGAAGCGACAGCCCTAGCATCAGCTCACTCAGTTGGTGTTGGTGAAAACTTTTTATACTTTTATACTACTATGAAAAAG
The DNA here is from genome assembly GCA_038048925.1 of Garcialebias charrua. Classification (NCBI taxonomy): domain Eukaryota; kingdom Metazoa; phylum Chordata; class Actinopteri; order Cyprinodontiformes; family Rivulidae; genus Garcialebias; species Garcialebias charrua. The sequence goes on along the minus strand of JBBPBX010115591.1, from coordinate 1,360 downwards.
TACTATGCAAAAACTCAGGACAGTATTAACACTTTATTTCATTTTATGTTTATTAAATGTTGGTGAAAACTTTTTTTACTTTTATACTACTATGAAAAAGTACTATGCAAAAACTCAGGACAGTATTACACTTTATTTCATTTTATGTTTATGGATATTAAATGTTGGTGTTGGTGAAAACTTTATACTTTTATACTACTATGAAAAAGTACTATGCAAAAACTCAGGACAGTATTACACTTTATTTCATTTTATGTTTATTAAATGTTTTAGTGTTTAAATAGTTATTGTTGCACTGAGGGACAGAGAGAAATGCAATTTCAATCCTGTGTATGTCCTGTACATATTACTGTTTTGAGAATAAAGCTGACTTTGACTTGACTTTGATTCAAATGATACATTTGTAATGCACAATTACACATTTATCAATTATTTTTAGACAGCATGCCATTTTTGCACACATTAAAATCAAAACACTATTTCTACAGGTTTCTCCACATTCCACTTCACATTCCTGGTGAAATAAAGGCTACTACACATTGAGATTTTTCGTGTCAGGTAGCAATGCTTCATTTTAATGCAATATGGGACTTATATTTACAATGCCATTTCAGGTTTCCAAATAATTCTAACATCTAATGTTCTTACAGTTATAAAAAAGTCTTTCATACCAAGTTTTATGTAATACAACTGTTAGTGGCTTTGTAAATACAATATGCAAACAAAACAGACGGAAAGCTGAAGTGGATATTTCAATGTAGTTTCATTTTATTTAAAATCATTAACATTCAAATACATATAGCAATATACAATATAGCTTGGCACACCTCAGAGACTATCAGGGAAACCGTAGTTGCACCAAGTTTGTAGCTGGCTGCTACACTTTTCTGGCTGCTACCTGAAGCCAGGATTCTTAAAGTCACTGCCAAACGCTCGGGTAATGTCACAGGGCTGCTGTGGGTCCTTCCATGTCGTATGAAAGGCGAAATACGATGTAGCAGGTCATCAAATCGGCGTGCAGACATGCATGTTATATTCCCCACCAGTACGTCTCTGACAGTGTAATGGCCGAACATACCATCTCCTTCTGCGTCTTCTTCGTCTCATTAAAATTGCAAGACACAATAACTGTTGTTCTATTATAATTTGCTCCTCTAATAAAGACAGTTCAAGAATGAAGCGAGCGGGAAGCCATTTTGTTTGTGTTGTGACGTCAAACAGTTCTTCTTCTACGGTAGATTTCTTCTTCTACACCCTTTCTTGTAACATATGCACATGTTGTAGAGGCTACTGCCACCTGCTGGCCCGTAAAAGAACAGCACTTTGCCATGCTCCGCCGTGCGTCAACCATAAACACAGG
>JBBPBX010115590.1:0-10190 GCA_038048925.1 Garcialebias charrua | reverse complement strand
CCATTCCCACTGTTTTGAGAATACAGCTTTAATGAACTCAGATTTAGCACTAGCTTGCAGACAACTGACACCATCCATGCTGAGGCAATGTGCTATACTTTGTCAATTTCCTTTGTTCTGTTTCTTTATAACTTAACAATGATCCATTTGAGGAAGTTTGGACTTTTTTACTGAGCACATTTTCTTAACTTCCCATCCAAATATTGTAATAAACCCGTAAGAAAAAATTGTACCACTTTACCATAAGGCTCCCCTTATAGATGCTAATAAATAATTTATATATAATTATTAATTCCTTTATAAACACTTTATAAATTGTTAATAACTCCTTATTATTCATTTAATAAGATTAATTAATAATACTGTATATCTATAAACTATTATCATCTATAAGGGGAGCGTTATTGTAAAGTGGTACTGAAGAAATGAATACAGGTAAGTACAAATTGATAACATACTGTAAGCACAGCTTTAATCTTTATTATACAATTGAATAATGTTACAACACAGGAAACTCACACCCACGTATAAACAAAACACGAAACTTAACATAATTCATATAGAGGAGTCAGGTAAAAACAATGATGTAAAAGTTTCTAACTTAATAAGATGATTGTGGAGCTTATGTGTAGTTGCTCCAATTCTCTAAAATATCAGTTAAATTAACACTAATGCATTATTTGTACTTATTTCGCACCATTGATTTTTGTTTTGTTTTGGCTGCCATAGGGTAGCTGGGGAAGTAGATGGGTTAAGGGTCTTGATCAAGAACCCAGAGTGGGCAAATGAGGGGAGAAGCAGGTGTGGGTGCTTCAACGTTCTCACCCACAATTTGATGTAACAGTCAGAGGATTCAAACTAGTGACGTCCCAATCACAGGCTTGTCTTATCTACTCTTTGACCACTTCAGAAAATATGGAACAAAACAATAGAAAAAAGGTTATGACAACCAGTATTACTTAAGTTCATATAAAAGTTCAAGAAACTGCATATAAAACATACATTTTATGACTTACAGTACAACCAAGGCAGCACGGTGGCGCAGTTGGTAGAGCTGCCACTTCTCAGTGAGTGGTTCAGCCTGGTTTAAATTCCGGTCCGGTGGCCTTTCTGGGTGGAGTTTGCATGTTCTCTCTGTGCACACGTAGATTTCCCCCAGGTACTCCAGTTTGCTCCCAAAGACCAAAAACATGTTGGGCTGATTGGTAACTCTAAATTGTCTCTGGGTGTGAGTGAGAGACTGAATGGTTGTTTGTCTCGTTTGTCTCTATGTGTCCCTGTGATGGACTGGAGACCTGTCCAGGGTGTCTTCCACCTATAACACAGTGATGGCTGGACATGGGCACCAGTGACCCTCATGACCTGAAAAGGAATAAGCAGGTAAAGATAATGGATGGATGGGTGGATTTTACTAACCAACTTACCAAATTTCGGGAAGAGAAATGGCAATAATGGAACAATGTCTAGCATCAGTTTTACAGAAGAAACTTGTTCAATTTTCAATACTGTATTTCAACAAGGACACAAAATTTAGGTTTAAAGGAGTTTAAACAATACAATTACCTGGTGAATGGGGTAAAGGCAACACAAGAGATAAATGGAGCTGGGAAGATGGGATTATCCAGTTCCATGAAGGATGGAAAAAGAGGAAAGAGAAAAGGAGAAAGACGATGAGAGGAGAGATGCTTGGGAACTCACACGAGCAGGCTATTACAATGATAGATTGAACAAAGGCAGGCAAGAGATGAAGGGAGTCATTGGCTGAATAGAGATAAAAGAAGCAAGATAATGACAGATAACTGAAGTGAGAAGAATGGGAAGGCACAGGTAAATATGCACTTATTTTATTTTTTACCTGTTAAATTATATTCACAAGTGAAAGGTAAGGCCATGAGTCCACACGTATTTGTCTTTAGGCAGTCATTTCTAATAGTTCCTTACACACATAATGTGTGTCAATTGTTTGTAAAGCAATGCATTTAGATTGTATTTAACTTCAGTTTCATTTATCTTTTTTAAACCAGACTTTATTAAGAAGAAATATAATGTTTAAGGAACAGTTTGGATTAATATGTAATTTGGTAAAGGCCCTTGTACATTTGATAATGACGGTAAAGTACGGCAATGTAAAATAATGAATAATAAGTAGACAGTGTGGATGGTCTTTGCAGGTTCTCAGCAAGGTTTTCAAGCATGTATCAGGAACACTGTGAGCACTCTTTCATGTGTGATAAACCATAATACATCTATGAATGTTTTAAGCATGCATAAATAAGATAAATAAATAAAGGTCAAAGGTCAAAGTCAACTTTATTGTCAGAACTGCAATATGTACAGGACATACACAGGATTGAAATTGCGTTTCTCTCAGTCCCTCGGTGCAACAGTAACCATCTAAACACTAAACACTAAAACATTTAATAAACATAAGCATAAAATAGTAAAAGTGTAACACTGTCCTGAGTTTTTTCATAGTAGTATAAAAGTATGAAAATTTACACCAACACTGAAACACCAAACACCCCTAAAACACCAAACACCCAATGAACATAAGCATAAAATGAAATAATAAAAGTGTAATACTGTCCTGAGTTTTTTCATAGTAGTATAAAAAAGTATAAAAAGTATATCTATAAAATAAACTGAAGGTTCTAGCATTGACATTTGCAAAGAGTGGCACAGCAGCATATAAGTTAATGTACACAGTATATCAGAGTCAGAGAGTCAGAGAGTCTTTATTGTCATTTGCACCGCATGTGGTACATGTGATGAAAACGAGATTATGTACACGGGGTCCCAGTTACATCCAACAACAAATGCAAGAGAAAAACAGTAATAACATCTAGAATTAACTAAGAAAAACATCAACTAGTAATACACTAAGCCTAATATAGTGGGAATAAACAGCAGCACGAACATGAGTTTGTATGAGCAGATGGTCACAGATGAACACAGATGAACACAGATGAACACAGCAACAAGAAAACAGATCAGCATCAGTATGATGTGATATTTTGCAGTGTTTATTTTTTATTTTATTTTTATTTATTCATGAGTCTAACAGCCTCAGGGTAGAAGCTGTTCCTCAGTCTAGTGGTTCTACACTTGATGCTCCTCAACCTCCGTCCTGAGGGGAGTGGGGCAAAGAGTGAGTGTGCTGGATGAGTGAGGTCTTTCATGATGCAGGTGGCTCTTTTCCTGCATCTGGAGGTGTAAATGTCTGTGATGGTGGGGAGACTGACTCCAACAGACTTCTGTGCAGCCTTCACCACTCTCTGTAGAGCTTTCCTCTCTTCAACTGTGCAGCCTCCATGCCACACGTTGATGCTGGAGCACAGGACGCTCTCCACTGCACACCTGTAGAACGAGGTGAGAACTGGGCTGCTCAGACCAGCACGTCTCAGCCGTCTGAGGAAGTAGAGTCTCTGATGACCTTTCTTGATCAGGCTGGTGGTGTTGTTGCTCCAGCTGAGGTTATCATTCATGTGTACACCCAAGTATTTGTAGCTGGAGACCACTTCCACTGCAGACCCACCTATTTTCAGTGGGGCGTGGGTGTGTTTGTTCCTTCTGAAGTCCACAATCATCTCCTTTGTCTTCTTCACATTCATGTGAAGATTATTCTCTTTGCACCAGCTCTCCAGGTGTTCCACCTCCTGTCTGTAGCTGGACTCATCATTGTTTGTGATGCATCCCACCACCGCTGTATCATCTGCAAACTTAACAATATGACAGCCTGGAAGTGTGGCTGTACAATCATATGTGAGCAGAGTGAACAGAAGGGGGCTCAGCACACATCCTTGAGGAGAGCCAGTGCTGAGGGTTATGGTGGAGGAGGAGAAGTTGTGGATCTTCACGGACTGTGGTCTGTCTGTTAAGAAGTCTAGTACCCAGTTACAAATAGAGGGGCTTAGTCCAAGTGTAGATAGTTTGTCTATCAGAATATGTATGAGGTAGTTGATGTTGGTATAGAGGCAAAGTGGCATATGCAGTAAGGCACATAAGGCACATTTGGCATCCTTAGATAAGGCTAGTCAGAGAATACTGTATATGTATCAGCAGTAGTGTAGATATAAAAGTAGTGTAAATGTAAACAGTAGTAATAAATGTAAAACAGTAGTAATAAATGTAAACCGTATTAATAAATGTAAACAGTGAATGTAAACAGTAGTATGACTATAGGCAGTAATGTAATACAAACATTAGTGCAAATATGAGAAGTAGTGCAAACTGAATGAGCACATGACCGAGAGTTTAGTGAATAACCCGTTTGATGACACAGGGTCCAGTGTTAAAAACTTTGTGTTGAGTGGTAATGTGTGAGAAAGTTTTTTGTGTTAAGGCAGTTCAAATGGGAGGGGAGGCAGAGCAGGCAGAGTGTTTAGCATTCTGACTGCCTGATGGACAGAGCTGTCTCTCAGTCTGCTGGTTCGAGCCTGGAGACTCCTCAGTCTCCTCCCTGATGGCAGCAGTCTAAAGCGGCTGTGTAGTGGGTGTGTGGGATCACCTGCCATGCAGTGGGCTTTCCGAGTGAGGCGTTTGCTGTGTAAGTCCTGCAGTGAGGGCAAGGAGGTGCCGACGATCTTCTCAGCTGCTTTCACGATGCGCTGGAGGCTCTTGCGGCATGATGCAGTGCATGCACCAAACCACACCGTGATGCAGCTGGTCAGGACACTTTCTATGGCACCTCTGTAGAAGGTGCACATGATGGGGGTTGAAGCTCCAGCCCTTTTCAGCTTGCGGAGAAAGTAGAGGCGCTGGTGAGCCTTCTTGGCCAGTGCTGCAGTGTTCCTGCTCCAGGACAGGTCCTCTGAGACGTGCACTCCCAGGAACTTGGTGCTGTCCACTCTCTCCACTGCGGTGCTGTTAATGTTCCGGGGGGCATGTTGTGCATCACTCTTCCTGAAGTCCACGACAATCTCCTTTGTCTTCTCATCTGTAGCGAGGTTGTAATGGTAATATTTATAATGGTAGCATATTGTGGTTCTGGTTAGAGCATGGTGACAGCAATGGCAGCATAGTTCTTCCATGGGATCTCTGTACACTGGTGTAGCTTGGTGGTCAAAAAGGTGACACGCTGTACTATGCTTGTGATACATTTATGATAATGACAAGTTTGTGGAACTACCCTTAGCACAAATGTAATACCCATGGTAGTAACAACATGATTGGTGTTGTCTTTTAACTCCTATATGCATCATGGAATGGCTTGGGAGTTGTACCAAGAAGAAAGCAAAGGGCATTGTGACGGCGCGGGGGAACTTTATGGCGGGAATGCAGAGAAAAATCAATATCTAGTGTTGTAAAAAGAGAGCTGCTCATGATTGCATTTGCATTAATGGAAGATTCAAATGTGCTACAAATCAGTTGCTTGTTATTAGATCATGCAAGTCATTGAAAACTTAGTGGGGTCATCAGCCATTGTCAGAAGAACCTCAGTGCATGAGTTTGGTGTTAACGTGAATTTTAATTTAAACCAATAAGCTAAACTTCCAAAACAGGCCAAGAAGGACCAGCTCCACCTTTGTGAGAAAAAACAAACAAACAAACTTTTTTTAAAGTCTTGTTTTATCAGAAGTAACAGAGAAAAAAAAAAGAGATGTAAATATGACAATAAAGCAGGGTCTGAAGACAAAGTCTGTTACTACCTCGCAACATTTTTTCATTTTAGTTGTACAGTATTATTGTATACCAGTGGTTTATGTAAACTCATGATTTTAAAATCCTCCCTCTGGACTTCATACTTTCTGAAGTTTTCTTGTAAAACTTCTTCTCCTTCTCTAAATAGCTCCAAGAGGTAATAACATCTGCATGAGCTGTATCTTACTCTTACATTTGGTTCAATATGTCAGCACATTAGTTTCAAGGTTCTTTATTGTCATTCACATCACATGTAGTACATGGGGTGGAATAAAATTGTGTACACAGGGTCTCAGTTACATCCAACAATAAAAACATAAATTGAAAAAATAAACAGTAATGAGGATCTAAGATATAAACTTATGCCCCTTTTCCACTGGTCGGCTCGGGTCGGATGTTACGTCATATGTGCGTCGCAGAGACCCCCTTTCATCCTTTTCCACCGGATATTCCGTGCTAAGCCGCGCGAGATTTCCTGAGATTTTCGGGCTGGTTTCAGAGGGGTACTGAGGCGAGCTCACCCGCTCTGGAAGTAGGAAGGAGGAGACTCGAGCAGTTTTCACGGAAGCGAGGGACGCGATCACTGCAGGACTTTACATGATAAACACGGTAAAAACAATTATTATTTTTTAAATTTATAGCAAAGATGGGTCTTCAGCTGAACGTGTCCTTAATAAAATCACGTACTGCTCAAAACTGCAGGATTTTAAAAAATAGGTTCGCCACGAGCAACACGCGGCGCGCGGGCGGCTTTATGTCTTTAAATGTAGCTCAATGAACAGATATAAAATATATTTCATAGCTGACTTTATAGTACGAGGGCTCCTGAGCTTAACCACGCTTTAATATTGTCACGTAGTGGTCAAATATGCTGCATTTAAAGTAGTTTCGCTTTGACTTTTTCCAAAACCTGTGCTTGCACAACGAAAATAAATTATAAAAATTCGAATTTTATTTCAAATAACTCCAACAGGATACATTTCGTATATGAACATGTTGTGATCACACTAGATTTTTTTGAAAAATATCAGCTATGTGGTTTTTGATAGAATTGATAATATGTGATACAAAGTAGAAGGGAGAAAATTAATGGTGGTAGCTTGACACAGTTATGTCTATAAAACATTGAATTTTATTTCAAATAACTCCAACAGGATACATTTCGTATATGAACATGTTGTGATCACACTAGATTTTTTTGAAAAATATCAGCTATGTGGTTTTTGATAGAATTGATAATATGTGATACAAAGTAGAAGGGAGAAAATTAATGGTGGTAGCTTGACACAGTTATGTCTATAAAACATTGAATTTTATTTCAAATAACTCCAACAGGATACATTTCGTATATGAACATGTTGTGATCACACTAGATTTTTTTGAAAAATATCAGCTATGTGGTTTTTGATAGAATTGATAATATGTGATACAAAGTAGAAGGGAGAAAATTAATGGTGGTAGCTTGACACAGTTATGTCTATAAAACATTGAATTTTATTTCAAATAACTCCAACAGGATACATTTAGTATATGAACATGTTGTGATCACACTGTGTTGTTTAAAAAAAAAAACAGTTTCTGGACGAGTAGGATTCTGGACCCCGCCCACAGAAGGGGTACAAAAAAGCTGTGGAAACAGAACATAGATGTGACCCGACCCGAACTGAGCCGACCTGAGCCGATCCAACCCGAGCCGAGCCGAGCGGTGGAAAAGAGGCATTAGAAATATGCTAAATTATACATAACAATATGCCAAACAACAGCAGCATGAACATGAGTCTATGTGAGCAGATGAGTACAAATGAATCCAGAAGCATGAAATAATCAGCAGCATGGATAATCAGCAGCACATGTATCACCAATCAAAGTGGCATACAGTGATTTTTTAAATTAGAGATTCATGGGTCTAACAGTTTCAGGGTAGAAGCTGTTCCTCAGTTTAGTAGTTCTACATGTAATGCTCCTCAACCTCATTCCTGAGGAGATCGGGGCAAAAAGTGTGTGTGCTGGGTGAGTGGGTCCTTCATGATGCAGGTGGCTCTCTTCCTGCATCTGGAGGTGTAGATGTCTGTGATGGTGTTGAGGCTGACTCCAACAGACTTCTGTGCAGCCTTCACCGCTCTCTGTAAAGCTTTTCTTTCATGCTTGCGTGCAGAGCCTGCTTTATTTTAACCTGTAAACAGTGTGTAGCAGGGATACTGTATCCTTCTGCAGGTCAATGTGTGTTATTTTAGTTCAAAATATATACAGTATACTGATTTTCTATGAAACTCAAATGTTGCACACTGTGTGATTTTTTACTATTGTGCATGGCAGGTAAAATACTTTAATTTATAGCTGCAAAAAGGACAGGATTCCCATTAGCCTCTTTTGATTTATGTGTTTTGATCTAATAAACAAATTTGCTTTCCAATCTGCATGGCCCACTTTAATTGTAACCACATCTATTTGTGTCTGTCTGTTTGTTTGTTTGTTTACCAGGTGAGTAATTCTGATTTCCTGATGGCATTTTGTCTTGCCGTGGTGTCAGAAGTTCAGGTGTCCTTGGGGTGTTTCTGAACACAAACAAGAACAGTGCCAGTGATCAGAAGATGAAGTAGCTGGATGGAGCTTAGCCATTATTTACACTGACAAGTCAAAATATCTTCTGAAAAATCAATAACTACAGCCCTTTCATAAATGCAACCCATAACTCTGCTGTCATGCACAGATAAGATAGAAAAATGTGATTTCATACTGCTTTGCAATGATTATACTATCAAATTATCTTATCATCCTCTATCAGTGCCTCCTGTGAGTGTTTGTCTGATGGCAGGGTCGGCTCGTGACAGCATAAAATCTTTCTTGAACTGAAAATAAATGGCTCTTTTATGCTTTATCAAGTATTGACAAGGCAATTTCCAATATAGATATTAAATTGCCAAGTGATTCGGTGAAGCAACAGCCACAAAGTCGGTCTGATGAGAAGGTCAGTGTTTACACTCTCAGCTGAGAAACAGTTACTTCACGTCTCTCTATTTGTTGCATGAATAAAGACGTGAAGCTCCCCTATATTAAAGACAATTTACCACTGAGCACATCTCCAGGGTAATTTAATCTCCATTCTGTGGAAGATGCGCCAACACACACGTAGAGCGCTCTTCTCATGCAGCCACAGTTGAATACACACTACTCTGACTCTATTTTGTTAAATAAGTCACAACCAAAACCAGAGCGGCAAACTATTGCACACACACACGCACACACACCTGTTGGCACTGAATGACTAAACAATTGCACACATATGCTCACAGGGGTGTGGGTCATGTGAATCAGTTAATTGCGCTAATGGAAGTTATCCATGTCTGGCTCCCACTGGCCACAGCTTAAAAGCTTGGGTCTGTTCTCTGTGTTACCCACATCTCTAATGGGAGACCGAGCATTTTCAGCTAAGGTAACGGTCATCAACACATTCCCTCCCATTTTAAACTAGATTTCTTCCTACTCGTACTTCTAATCAGTTTTCTTTTTACCTCAGTTCGCCTCTCTTTGCACATAACCCTTCTGATGACACCCATACAGGCAGCACTCTCAGTTTTGAACAAAAAAAGTTTTCCTTATTAAATTAAATTAAATTCAGTTTATTTATATGGCGCCAAGACACAACAGAAGTCATCTCAGGGCACTGAACAGAAATATTGACATACATAAAAAGTACCGTATTTTTTCAGACTATATGTTACAGTTTTTTGCCTAATTTGCATGCCCTGCGACCTATAGAGAGGTGAGACATGTTTATGGATTTTTTGCCATATTTTTAGACCAATTTTTGGCTCAGATATGACCGTTTTTCATTTTGGCAAAAAAATTGTGCAGTACCACTTTCAGCTGCTAAGGTACACCCACCGACCGTTCCCACCTCATGTGTCCGAAGGCAGGCTCCGTTGGTCGGACTGACTCTGTTGCTGCCCGGCCTCCTGCTCTGGAGGTAACTACTGTTAGCTGTGTTTGTTAGCAAGATATTCAAGAACCACAGGACAGATTTTTATCAGACTTACAGAAAGTAATCACTGTATGGACCTTTACAAGTGACTAGCTTTATGAGATGTTTGAGATTAAAAAAAAAAAAATGATATTTTAGCATTGTTTTTGTTAGCGGTTAGCTACCGTAAACAGATACTATTTAGATAAATAACTCATGATCTACTGATCAACCTTACAGAATGTAATTATTTGGTATTCATTTACAAACTGTTGACCTGTATGAGACATTTGAGATAAAATGTGTTGTTTTATAGACGTAATCGTGTCGTGTTAGCTTCGGGTAATTTTCCTGCTACTATTTGTCTAAAAAGCTCATAAAATACTCAGCAGATTTTCTTTCAGCTTACATAATGTAATTATTTGGGTTTCATTTACAAACTGTGACATGAGACATTTGAGATAAAATGTGTTGTTTTATAGACGTAATTGTGTCGTGGTTAGCCTCGTTTTATTTCCATGTATATTTTAGCAAATAGCTCGTAAACCACTCGGCAGATTTTCTTTCAGCTTACAGAAAGTAATTTTTT
>JBBPBX010115588.1:5000-10191 GCA_038048925.1 Garcialebias charrua | reverse complement strand
TACATTTATTACTACTGTTTACATTTACACTACTTTTATATCTACACTACTGCTGATGCATATACAGCATTCTCTGACTAGCCTTATCTAAGGATGCCAAATTGCCTTATGTGCCTTACTGCATATGCCACTTTGCCTATATACCAACATCAACTACCTCATACATATACTGTGTACATTAACTCATATGCTGCTGTGCCACTCTTTGCAAATGTCAATGCTAGAACCTTCAGTTTATTTTATAGATATACTTTTTATACTTTTTATACTACTATGCAAAAACTCAGGACAGTATTACACTTTTATTATTTCATTTTATGCTTATGTTCATTGGGTGTTTGGTGTTTTAGGGGTGTTTGGTGTTTCAGTGTTGGTGTAAATTTTCATACTTTTCTACTACTATGAAAAAACTCAGGACAGTGTTGATGATGATTAGCCATTTAGTCGAAGTCGACTTTCGGCCACTTTATGGATCTGTCCTCTCCAAGCGTTCTTGTCTTCGACGATTACTTTGAGTTCTGCGATCGTCTTGCTGGTGGCCGATTTGATTGTATCAAGCCAGCGTATTCTTTGCCGTCCTCTTCTTCTCGTCCCGCTCACTTTGCCCAGCATCATCGAAGTCTCCAGTGATTTTGCGCGCATAACGTGGCCGAAAAAGGACAGTTGCTGTTTGACAATTTTGCCCTCAAGCGACATTTTCGGCTTGATACGGTCCAGGACCATCTTGTTTGTTGTCCGCGATGTCCAGGGTATGCGCAGTAGTTTTCTCCAACACCAGAGTTCAAAAGCGTCGATTTTTCTTCTTTCCGCTTTCCTGATTGTCCAACTTTCACATCCATATGTTGCTATGGGAAAGACAATGGCGTTGACGAGTCTCGTTTTCGTCGCAATGCTCACGTCCTTACACTTTTACTATTTTATGCTTATGTTTATTAAATGTTTTAGTGTTTAGTGTTTAGATCAGTGGTCCCCAAACTACGGCCCGAGGGCCGGATGCGGCCCTCCTCCACATTTGGTCCGGCCCCCAGAACAATACCAGAGAGCATTTAGATCTTTTTTCATATGTGTATTTGTATTTGATAATAAAGTTGGACTTTTGCAATAAAATGTTCCTTAGTTATGAACTATTTTGAACTATTGTTCCACATTTAATTTATTGTGTCAGTGTTTGGGGGAAAGTGTGTAAATCAATTACAATGCCTATTTTTATTTTACAGAAAAGAGTTGTTAGACTTATTACAAGAAAGCAGTATAACCATCCATCAAACTTTGAGAGCCTGCTCATATGAGCCATTTAAGTAAAGGATTCTTGCACTGACAACTAAGCTGAACTTGGACCTGTTAAGATTGTGCACAGCACAACAGAAAGTTTATGTTAAATGCACTTTTGTTCTCTGAAGAACCCAGAGAGGGTTATTTGGTTATTATTTATTTAATAAATAGTGTTTATTTCCTGGATTTTTTTCTGTGAAGAACCCAGAGAGGGTTATATAGTTATTCATTTTATCAATAGTGCTATTATTTATCTCCTGACTTTTGTTCTGTGAAGAACCCAGAGAGGGTTATTTGATTGTGCTTTCTGGAAAACAATACATTTTTACATTTAGGCACTCCTGCAATCGTCACACTTTTTCCTGTTACGAAATGACTTGGGCCCCCCACCAGAGAAGGGAAAAGTTATGTGGCCCTCACAGGAAAAAGTTTGGGGACCCCTGGTTTAGATGGTTACTGTTGCACCGAGGGACTGAGAGAAACGCAATTTCAATCCTGTGTATGTCCTGTACATATTGCAGTTCTGACAATAAAGTTGACTTTGACTTTGACTTTAAACTGCATTTATAAATGTGTTTTAGATTTAGATTTGTTCACTCCATCACTTGTCTTGTTTCACTTTGCTCCCTGGCTGTTTACAAAATCTGTATTTGTGATATTTGCATTTATCTCTATGGATCACTGTTGCTCTTTTCAGCAGTAAGTCTGAGCTGGTTTCCTTCCTGTAGAGTTGGCATTTGCTTTTGTGTGTAACACACTGAGCCCCTACATGAAACACAGAGACTAAAGACAGGAAACAAAACAATATGCAATATGTGAACAATGATCAGCTGGTCACTCTGATTTTATATGATTTTACATGTTAAAAACAGACAAAACAACATTTGCTCAAAAGTACTTTGTAATTTATTGACAAGTTGAGTAAATTAAATATGCACATTACTTTTTGTATTTAGATTACAGATATATATGTTTTTTTATTTATTTGTTTGTTGTTTTATGAATGTCATGTTTTGATAAATTAAAGCAGTAATGAGGTGGGGACATCAAGGTAAGGACATAAATAGTTCTTTAAAATTGCCTGTTGATTCTAAAAAAGACAAATAATATAAACAAAAGTTACACTTGGTAATTTGTGCTTGATTATTTATGATGCATCATGATTTAGATCACAGTTTTAAAGTTTAAAATGTCACACTGAATCAAATCAGGCCACAGAGGTCACTTTTATTTGCCTGTGTTCCTTCGGCCTTGTTTTCTCTGCCGTTTCTTCAGTCTTCTGTTCTTCTTTTGCTTTCTTCTTGTAGTTCTTTTTTGTCTTGGCGGAGCAGGTCTTGATGATGTGGACACTGTTGGTTTGATGTCAGCTGATCCTTCTTCAGTTAATGTTTTTTCAGGTAATGTTTTATTTGTTGTTGAGTCCATGTTTGGTTTTGTTGTTGGGTCCAGGTGTGGTTTTGTTCTTGGGTCCAGGTGTGGTTTTGTTGTTGGGTCCAAGTCTGGTTTGGTTGTTGGGTCCATGTTTGGTTTTGTTCTTGGGTCCAGGTGTGGTTTTGTTGTTGGGTCCAAGTCTGGTTTGGTTGTTGGGTCCATGTTTGGTTTTGTTCTTGGGTTCAGCTTCTGAATGACACGTCTAACCCAGCTGCTGTTGGGGTCGGAGCAAATTGTCTTCCCATTCAGCGTCTTGAACCTGAAAATAATCGTGAGCTGTTAGAGTCATGGAAATGCATTTCATCATTTATTTTGCACTTTGGTGAAGATGTTATCAGTAAAAAGTAGAAAAAAACATGTCTATTCCCTTGCCTCTTTTGATATCTAACACTGTCATTTGTGAAATCAATGAAACTTTCAATGTTCATGCACAGAAATTTGATATTTAATAAACACATTTTCAGCGGTTACTGTTTTTTTGTAGAATTTTGTCTCAATGACAATACAAGGTTTATTGATAAAATAAGACATTTTATAAAACAATTAATGTTGATGTTTGTGTTGATAAAAATGGTATTCATTTGGAAATACTTGTGGATAACATAACAGATGTTTCTTATTTTACAACAAAATTGAACTGTGAGAATACTTACACAGCTGCTTTGATGAGACACATGCCTTTCTCCTGTATGGTGTAACTCTTGATTTTATGATGATGAATTTTTGTGTTAGAAAGCCCAACACAGCTACAGTCTTGCACTGGCGCAGTGACTAAAAAACAAAAACAAAACAAAAAATAATTAAAATGATTATTTCAACACTGATATCCCAGCCCCATTTTCCATCACATGTTTTTTTGTACTTACGTGCATGGATCAAGTTTATCCATGTGGTGAAATAGAGAAGAGTTGATACAATCAGGCCAAACTTCATCTTCTGAATTACACGTTATCCTTCAGCACCCAGTCTCTGCTATTTAGTAAAATATCTTTCTCTGGATTTAACAGGCGAGTGTTGTTAAGTGATGAGCTTCTGTCTTTCTGAAAAGTGAAGTTTTGATCGTAGCTTTTATAACAATACAACCCCCACACTCTCCACCCCTACTTTACCCATACCCTGTCACCAAAGACGAGAGTTGCTGTGACCACATGGTGGGGAGAGGAAATAATGAGTTCACCTCACACAACAGAGGTGCACATCAGTCGGTCACCACAAGCCTGCCCACAAACAAACACAAGAATAAACATTCCTAGTTACTCATATGCACTTTGAATACTGTATCATAACTTTCCATCACGCTCACTTAAAGATAAAATGTGTTTCTAACATCAGAGTCTCGGACAGTTTGACAACCCTTAGACTCTACCTGGTGTAGGATTACACGTTTATGTCAAAAGTAATCATTGCAGACAATATTATTAATTTGACATAATTTACACATGTCAACTTTTGTTGACATTTTGCTGTCAAACCCACACACCAGTGAAAGATAAAATAAATAAATAAAAAATGTCACATTTTTGTCATCTGTGTATGTTGCCATACTTGACAGACAAAATTGGTCTCTGCATTTAACCCAACCACCACCAGGTGGTGCAGTGAGCAGCCGTAGTCAGCGCCTGGGGAGCTGGGGAAGATAGATGTGCACTCATAGACACCCCAAGGTGTGCCGTGGCCGGGGTTTGAACCTGGGTCCTTCGGAACCAAGTCCGATTCCCCTGCCACTACACCATCTTGGCCCCATTCTGTCTATCCGTCCATCTATCTATCTGTCCGTCCATCCATCCATCTATCTGACCATACATCCATCCATCTATTTTTCTGTCCATCCATCCATCTATCCATCCATCTATCCATCCATCCTTCCATCTATCATCTATTCATCTATACATTCTTCCATCCATCTATCCATCCTTCAATTCATCCATCTATCTATGCTTCCATCATCCATCTATCCATCCATCCATCCATCATCCATCCATCCATCAATTTTTTTCCTTTTATAGATGGCCTCCCTTCTCACCTTACAGCCATCCTCTTCACACCATTGTGATTTTTTTTAATAGGATAGAAAGAAAGGAAAGACAGTAAGACTACAAAACATAACAATTGTCCACAAAAGGAGCACAAGGCAAACACACCCGACCGCTGTCTGCAATCCTGCAAAGTACATAACAGAACACAGCAACAACAACAAAAAAAAACACATATGCATAAAGGAGACATAACATTTATGACTTTGCAGTAAAATTCTATAAATATATATACATACATACTTATACATTGATATGAAGTCACATACCCATCTACATATCTACATATGATATCTACATATACATCCCCGCATCCATTTGTGTGTGGTTGTTAGCATGCATAAGTGAATAAAGCTTCTCTAATAGAACATTCAATAGCGACCATGAAACATCAGAGATCCGCCCCCAAGACCCGAGGCAGACATAAGGGGGACCAGAGCCCAAGACCAAGAAGG
>JBBPBX010115585.1:0-10192 GCA_038048925.1 Garcialebias charrua | reverse complement strand
TGGCAGCCTGAGACTCTCTCAGGTAATATTTCAGAAGATCAGCCAGCTTCAGGTCTTTATCGGCTGCAACTCGAGCTTCAATTTTCTGTAAAAGCAGAAGACGACAGAAGCACTATGTTCAATGGGTTCAATCCGCTCTGAAACAGAAATTAAATCAGGAATGATCGTCTGATCAAAAACTGAAGGTTTATGAATATTTTCTGTTCGATTCAGGCGTCTGGGGATCCATTAAAGCTGCTATATGTAACTTTTCTAACGATATATTTTAACATATTTCTTCACTCTGTCACTAGATTGATGTTAGAGAGGTAATCTCTGAAAAAAACTAAAAAAAATATTGTCCCCTTGCTTCTCCAGGTGGTAAATAAGCATTTCTAAAAAGAAAAAGTGACCCGCCATTTTCCAGCCAATAAAAACAAAGTTTGTAACCAGCCAATAAAAACCGAGCTTGAATTTGAATCAGCCAATAAAAACAGAGCTTGAATTTGAATTTCAACAGACCACAAGGGGGCAGAGCCATATATGGCTCTGAGGGGGAGGGATCAGAATGCTTTGCTTGTTGAAATTTTTTCTAAGTGCTGATGTTCTACAGAAACTGCAGACTGAACCTTTAAGGCTTCAAGTACGATCACCGTTGCCACAGTAACGGATCAAAAGACCTAAAGTTAGTGGGCCTGAAGCCGCTCTGAAGACAAACTTCAACAGGTTTACAGATTTAAGACCACAGTGGACACTACTGATTAGTGTTCATTATAAATACAGATGAGAGTAGACTGAGCCCAGGACACATCTGCACTGAAAGGTGTCCAGGATCCAGATCTATCAGAAGCGTCTGAACGCATCAGAGGAACACACGTACCCTTGTTTTGTCAAACAGCTCAGACACTTTCAGGAAAAACCTGGAAGGAAACAAAGAAATCAGGTTAACAAGGAGGAACATCAGAACGTTTTGTTTCTGACACACTCCACATTCTGACCAGATTCTGACCCGTTTCACTCCAGATTCTGAACATTTTCAATCCTGATTCTGACCCATTTCATCCAGATTCTGACCTGATTTTGACCAGTTTCACTCCAGATTCTGACCCGTTTCAATCCAAATCCTGACTCATTTCACTTCAGATTCTAAACACTTTCACACCAGATTCTGAACAGTTTCAATCCTGATTCTGACCCATTTCATCCAGATTCTGACCTGATTTTGACCAGTTTCACTCCAGATTCTGACCCGTTTCAATCCAAATCCTGACTCGTTTCACTTCAGATTCTAAACACTTTCACACCAGATTCTGACCAGTTTCACACCAGATTCTGAACAGTTTCAATCCTGATTCTGAACAGTTTCAATCCTGATTCTGAACAGTTTCAATCCTGATTCTAAACAGTTTCACACCAGATTCTGACCTGTTTCAATCCAAATCCTGACTCGTTTCACTTCAGATTCTAAACACTTTCACACCAGATTCTGACCAGTTTCACACCAGTTTCAATCCTGATTCTGACCCATTTCACTTCAGATTCTAAACACTTTCACACCAGATTCTGACCAGTTTCACACCAGATTCTGACCAGTTTCACTCCAACTCCTGACCCGCTTCACTCCAGATTCTGACCAGTTTCACTTCAGATTCTGACCAGTTTCGATCCTGATTCTGACCCATTTCACTTCAGATTCTAAACACTTTCACTCCAGATTCTGACCTGTTTTACTCCAGATTCTGACCAGTTTCACTCCAGATTCTGACCAGTTTCACTCCAGATTCTGACCAGTTTCACTCCAGATTCTGACCAGTTTCACTCCAGATTCTGACCAGTTTCACTCCAACTCCTGACCCGCTTCACTCCAGATTCTGACCAGTTTCACTCCAGATTCTGACCTGATTTACTCCAGATTCTGACCAGTTTCACTCCAGATTCTGACCAATTTCACTTCAGATTCTGACCCGTTTCACTCCAAATCCTGACCCATTCCACTCCAGATTCTGAACAGTTTCAATCCTGATTCTGACCCGTTTTACTCCAGATTCTGGCACATTTCATTTCAGAATCTGACCAGTTTCAAACCTGATTCTGACCCGTTTCACTACCGATTCTGGCCCGTTCTTGACCTGACTGATCAAATTCATACCAGATTCTGACCCGTTTGACCTCTTATTGTCAGCCTCCCCACCATCACAGACATCTACACCTCCAGATGCAGGAAGAGGGCCACCTTCATCATGAGGACCCCACTCACCCAGCACACACACTTTTTGCCCCGCTCCCCTCAGGAAGGAGGTTAAGGAGCATTAAATGTAGAACCACTAGACTGAGGAACAGCTTCTACCCTGAGGCTGTTAGACTCATGAATAAATAAATAATCAGAATAATCACTGAAAAATCACATCATGTTGCTGCTGATCTGTTTCATGTTGATGTGTTCATTCGTGCTCATCTGCTCACACAGACTCATGTTTGTGCTGCTGTTCAGCATAAACTTTTAATGCTACTAGTGCTTAGTGTATTTTTAGTTGAGGTTTTTGGTTTATAATTTATATCTTAGATGTTATTAATGTTTTTATTTTATATTTTATTGTTGGATGTAACTGGGACCCTGTGTACATCATTTCATTCCACCACATGGGGTGCAAATGACAAATAAAGAACCTTGAATCCTTATTGTGGTGTAGTAACAGATCATTGGTGTTCAGGTGGGGTCCGACAGGTGAGAACAGGTGTGTCAGGTAAAGATGTTTGTGCTGAATAAAGGTCGGTTGTTCGTACTTGCAGAGGTCCGTGGTCTCCTGTGTTCCTAACGTGTAGAGACATGAGGCGATTCTGTTCATGTCATCAGCAGCATCTGAACAGAAACATCATCAGACACAGCTTCATTAAAAACATCAAAGGAAGAAAAACAGAAATGTTCCTTTTCATCTGCTTTAATCCAGATTTTATTCTGAGGAACATGTTCTTAATTCTTTAATAAAAGCTAATATAAGTTTCTGAAACAGTCCCTCATTTCTCCGTTGGCGTTTTTAAATCCTTACTTTTATGGGAGCGGATCATTCGGTCACATTTGGCTGAAGAATCTTTGACTCTGTTGTGATATTCTAACAGAAACGTCTTCTCGTGCTCGAAGAAGTCGTCCACGTCCTGAAACGGAACAGAACTGACACTCTGACATCATAAAAACCAGCTGTGTGCCTGTGTGTGGCGGCTCTGTGTGTTCGCACCTTGACTCCGGCCACCAGGACGCCATCAGCTGACTTCACCACGTTCTTAAAGAAATCCTCCAGTTTCTCCTTCTTGTTCTTCCCTCGAACACTCAGCTGAAATGAGACACCATCGCAGGTTCAGCCCATCGACAGGTAAATCTAAGAGTTCTGTTCGACCCGGTTCTGATACTCACGTCCTGATTGTACTCCAGGAAGATGTGGAAGTTCAGGTCCTTCCTGAGGACGGGATGAGCGGCTACGCGACACAGGAAGACCTCGTGCATGGCCACGGTCTTCTTGAAGATGGCCAGGTACTCTCTGAGGGACACAGGTGTGTGAGGTGGGGAGGGGCGGGTGCAAAGGATGCCACAGTGTGGGGGGAGGAGTTACAGAGGGATTGGATGGGTGTACTCACGCCTCCAGCTCCTGCTTCATCTTTGTGAACTCCTCCTTGGTCATGGATCCTTCTCCCTCTCCCAGCTTCTGCAGCTTCTCTCTGGATGCATCAAAGTCGGGTCTGGGCGGGGCCGGGGGGATCTGGACCGACACAAACAAACAAATAAATAAATAAACACCTAAAGTCACATTTTTGTGTTGCTGAAGTCATGCACCTGACAGAGAGACCATCTGAGCAGTGCGATGGAAAAACAAACCAAAGATCCTCTAAGTTTTTATTTAACAATAATTTTTTAGTTTCCAGAAGCCATTAAACGCATCATCATCATAGAGAACAGAGGTCGCGTTAACCGAATATTTTCCATATTTGACTGGTTGTTTTACGTGATGACGGAGAAATCAAAACACCGTCTGTCGTTTGACTCTCTACCAACCGGTTCATGAACTTCACACCCCAGTCCGGTAGGTGGCGGTAATTGCACATTACGGCTTTTGCCAACCCCCAATAAACCAAAGGGAGAAGAAAAAGAAGAAAATACATGACGTTGTTGACTACATTTGAAAAAAAGATGTCAAGGCGGCTTAGCATACGAAGTTTCTTCAAAAAGCCCAATAACTGTGATCGTTAGGGTGCAAATCTCTCGGTGACTGGAGAATCTATTCGATTCCGATTTTTGGTGTCACGATTCGATTCAAAATCGATTTTTCGATTCAGAAACGATTTTTCTATTAAAATGGTCATAAATTTAGTTTCAGTTTTGTAACTGACAAGCTGAAAAGAATAAACAACAATGTAAACAAATGGAACATTTATTTAAAACAATAATTTTAAACTGAAAACATTAAACAACAATGTAAACAAATAGAACATTTATTTAAAACAATAATTTTAGGTTCCTTATTGTATCAAATTTTTTGCATCGTTTGATATTTATACCAAAAATAGGAACAAATAATACAGGAATGCATTAAATTCTGTAACTTAAATAACCAGTATTAGGTTAGCTTTTTGCTCTGTTACTTATAGAAGATTATTGTTTGAATTGATTGTTTGAACTTGTTTTGTTTTTGAAAAAAGGGGCAGATAAAATAAGATTTCTTCTTCTTTCTGCCACCTTTCATTTTATGTATTCTTTCATATACTATGAGATATGGTTTTGTTTTCTTTATCTTTTGGGTTTTAATGTTTAAAAAAAATCTATTTGGGGTTTTTTAGAATCGATTCTGAATCGCCAGGACTAAGAATCTAGATTCTTGAAAAAAAACATTTGTTTTCCTGCACCCCTAGCGATCGTGTTGAAAAAAGAGGTGAAAAAAGAAGGAGTGATGCAGTGGAGGATGATGGACAAACAAGTAATCCGCCCTACACTGAGCGATCAACTTGTAGCAAGGAGGTTTAATTGAATTGTTTATGCATCGTTATTTCATTTTATTTTTTTGTTATTGCAGATGTAGATTCTCTGTTCAGCTTGTTTGGAACTATTATTAATTAAAATGAATGAAAAAATATGGTAATTATTTTAAAAAATGAAATGACTGATTAAAATTAATTTTGACCGGATATTTTTAACCCCGTCTGTCAAAACAACCGGCGACGAAAAAGTCTAGCGCGACCTCTGGTAGAGAAGGAAATAAAATAAACGGTTCAGTTCTGGGACTGAACCTGAACGTGGTTCTGTGCCACCAAACACTCTCAATAAGGTCCAGTTAGCTTTCCAATGATCTCATTGTGAACCCCGCCCACTTCCATCACTCCAGCTTTGGACTCAGTTCTGTGACTCTGACCCTGAAGTCTTGAAGAATTGATCTTAGGAATAATCTGGAAACTGGTGTTAAAAATGCTAAATCAATGGCCATTTTTAAAAATATGATCGAAACAAATTTCTTGCAAAAATATAAATGATAACAATACAGGTATTGTGTAATAGATTTCTTCTTTGAATGTCTCTTTCTGGGAACTATATGAGACGTTTTCTTTTCTTCAATATGAAACCTTTTAGATTTTTTTTTTTGTGTGTTGTTTGAATTACCTTTGTAATAGGGGGCAGAAAAAAATAAGATTTTTTTCCTTCTGTCTGCATCGCTTCATTTTACTTTTATTCTGCACGGTCTCAAATGTGAGATTGTTCTTGTGTTGTGTTTAAAATGAATAAATTTAATTTAAAAAAAAATAAAAATATTTAAAAAGTCGGTCCCGATCCCTGACCAAAGTTCAGTTCCGAGACTCTAAACGACCCGGTTCAGTACTCACGATGTATCCTGCATAGTCTTCGTTTTCCACGAACGAGTCGTGCAGCCAGATGAACTCTTCGTGCTGTCGCACCACAGAGAACTCGTTCTGTTTGAAGTTGGGGAGCGTGCTCTGTGGAAACGGGCCACACGTTAGCAGAACCTTGTGACACAGAACTCAGATGGACCTGGAGAAGTGCAGAACCTTACCTTGGTGTGGACGGTGAACTTCACCTTGTCTCTCTCGCTGAGAGCATCAGAAATATCGACCTGCAGCGTGGCGTCCATCTCCAGATCCACGTTCACCGCTCGAGGCTGCAGGAGCAACATCAACACCGTTAGAACCAGGAACCCCACAACATTTTTATTTTTATTAAAGTTTTATTCATTTTACATATAAAAAAAAACATAAAAGACATGGAAAAAAAACCATTTCATAAATATGTGAAAAAATCAAAATGCATAAAATGAAAGGTGGCAGAAAGAAGAAAAATTTCTTATTTTGTTTGCCCCTTTTTTCCAAAACAAAACAAAACAAACAATCAATTTAAACAATTAACTTCCAGAAACAACAGATCAATTTAGAAACATTTAACACTCAATAATTAAATACATTAGGATGCATTACTTAAAGCTTTAGTATTTTGCTAGCAGTTTAGACTTTATCTTTTTTGAATTTCATTATAGAGTTTACATCTTTAACATCTTTTTCCAAAACATTCCACAATTCCACTCCCTTATTCGAAATAAAACGTCCCTTCAAACTAGTCCTATATCTAGGTTTAACAAACATTTCAGTTCCTTTTAAACTGTAACAGCTTTCTCTCTTTATGAAAAACATTTGAACATTCGTGGGTAGCACATTCTTATGAGCCTTATGCATTACTAACAAAATATTATAATCTACCAATTCATAAAATTTCAATAATTTGAGTTGTTTAAATAATAAATTTGATGGATGACGATAAGGCTTTCTAGCAATAATTTTCACCGCTCTTTTCTGTAAAATAAAAATAGAATTTGTTATAGTTGTACAGGCTTTACTCCAAACCTCCACACAATAAATTAAATGTGGAACAAAAATTGAGTTATATAGCAAATAAAGAGCCCTATCATTTAACAAGTCCTTTAGCAATATACTGTATTTGGATAGCCTAGTTTTAACAAAATTTAAAGTCATGATCCAGAACCAGGACTACCAGGCAGAAGGTCCAGAACATCAGAAAACAACGTTTGAATCAGAACATCTGACTCAGTGGGTTGTGGGACAGATGTTGAATCATGTGACAGCCTGGTCCTGTTGGACCCGAACCGAACCAACAGTAGCATCATGTTGAGAAACCGTTAGTTAGCGGTTCAGCTAGAGGCCTGTGGACTTATATCCATCAGAACCGGGCTCACTGTTCGAACTGAGGTCCAGTCTGAGCCCAGTCCAACACCTTTAAAGCCTGTTAGCATGAAGCTAATGTTAGCATGAACGGCTAACCGGACCGAAACCGGACCCAGTGATTGTAGAACGGAACCAGAACGAACAAACTCAGACCCAGGTGACAAGTGACCAGAACCACCGGTCCACAGACAGACGGACACTTACTCCCCGGTCCTCCTCGGACAAGAAGTCGGGTCCGTCGTCCAGCCCTTCCTGCTGCAGAGACACAAACACGGGTCCATTAGTTTACCGACACCGGAACCGAATCAACACAAAGGCGACAGCAGGACGTCACGAGGCGCCCGGTCGACGAACCGAACCGAACTCAGAAACAGGATAAACAGAGAGAGGAAGAGGAGTTGAAACCCACCATCATGGCTGCGAGCGGCTGGGGACAGGAAGTGGACCGGGGGTTGCCAGATCCCGTGACAAAAACACGCAATCAGAGGGAAAATAAATAAACAAACAAACCAAACAGTAAAATGTTTGTTTTACATATTGCCGTGAATATGAATTGCTGACAGCTGTTGGATTTTACATCTTTTTACAAGCTTTGAAATGTCACTGATGATGCATTTATACAAATGTGTGTGCGTATCGTTATACAGGTATGCATTTACCGTATTTTCCGGAATAAAGGTCGCGGTTTTATGTCTATTTTGCATGCCCTGCGACCTATATTTAAGTGCGACCTATCCACAATATTCCTACGCCCCATGATGCCTTGCGCGAATTATGGGAACGACTTCCGCCTGAAGTGAGAGCAGCAGTTAAAGCCCAGTCTACTGGCTGTATTTTTCACTTTTGTTTTTTTGTTTTGTTTATTTCTAATTAATTGCAATGGTTACTTCGTGTTGGGTTAGTGGGTGTTGCTGTCGGGTAGACGTTTGTTCAAAGCGCAGTTTTCACTTAGTCCCAAAAATAAGTAAACGTGAAGGATTTATCTCCATCGGAGGAGCTGACAGCTGCCCCTCCTCTGCTCGGATCTGCTCTCGAAGACGTCGTGTTCAGATCACGTTTTCTCCGGTAAACAAAATATTCTACATAAATCATTTTGTGAAACAATTTCAGAACAATGTGAGAGTATAATTTTCTCTGTGTTGGAGCTGTTGTTGTTTTTTTCTTCATGATTTAGCACCGTCTACTAGCTGTGGTTAGCTTAGCATGTAGCGTTAGCATCTGTTAAAGTATTTACTAAACAAATCTGTGGATAAATAATATAACTACATGTGTGTGTAATACATTTACATATGCTGTGTGTATGTGTATACTGTATGCACACTATATATACAGTATATACATACATACTGCACATACATACTGTACTGTAGTACTGTTTTGATTGTAGGTCCCTGTTACTCTCATGTGAATAAAGCAGTGGGATGCTGTTTGTACAGAAAATATTCCATAACACAAGCTCATCTTTTGGTTATTACTACATTTGTTCTATTGAAATATTTATATTTTCAGGAAGGCCTGCACACAAGTCACAGACTGGTCTCCCACGCTGAAGTTGACAGACACACTTACTCTGAGACGCAGGAGCAGAAGAACAAGTAATGACACAAGCACCTGGCACAATAATTCAAAAATATTAAAGTAAATCTAAGATAAAATTACTGAAATCAATATAAAATTGAACATTACAGTATATCTTTGTGAATGAGTAAAAAATGTAGGAGCAACTGTATTTATTCTTTCTACTTTGAGTAGCAAACTTGGTCTTATTTTAGACTTTGTGATGCAAACATGACAGTTTTATTCTTTTTTTAAGGTACAGACGAGTGAAGGGCCAAGTTCCATCGTCTTGGATTCCGGAGGGGTTTGCTGCTTGCTCCAGTCGTCCAGTGGTCGTCCAGTGGTTGTCCAGTGGTCGTCCAGTGGTCGTCCAGTGGTCCCACATGATTAGGAATCTGTTCCAGTTTGTTTAAAATCAGAAACTGCCCATCATTTCTTGTTGAAGAGTGTATTTGACCTGGTATTTATTCTGCAGCCAATCATTTTCATTAAAAGACATCAAATCACCCACAGTTCTCATATTGTATTCAGTTTCAAATGTTTTTAGTTTATTCATTCATTCATTCAACCTTTATTTATACAGGCTTGCCTCGTTGAGCCACGGGGACTCATTTACAAGAGGGACCTGTCTCACTCACACCCAGGGTCAATTTAGAGTTACCAATCAGCCTAAAATTTATAATTATAGCTTTTATTCTTATCAATCTCCTCCTGGAGGAGGAACCACAGCAACATGCATGTTTTTAAGTTTTGTACTTGTCAATAAAAAACTAAACTGGTAAGTTGCCAAAAAAACAATCACATCTAGTTTTTTTATTTGCAGTAGAACTTCTCATTAGACATTAAACAACGTATCTTATTGAAATAAAGAAGGTGAAACACAGCAACACCAAATGCACTTCAAACGCAGATTTATTTATAGAAATTATATTTTCACTCATTTGTTGCTGTGGTACATAACTGCACACAAACTTCTGGACCAACTGGAGCGTCATCCATCCTGGACCAACTGGAGCGTCATCCATCTCCTGGACCAACTGGAGCTTCATCCATCCCTGGACCAACTGGAGCGTCATCCATCTCCTGGACCAACTGGAGCTTCATCCATCCCTGGACCAACTGGAGTGTCATCCATCCCTGGACCAACTGGAGCTTCATCCATCCCTGGACCAACTGGAGTTTCATCCATCCCTGGACCAACTGGAGCATCATCCATCCATCCCTGGAACTCACCTTATGCAGAAATATAACAGAAAGGAGGAAAAGAAAAGTACAGTATACAAACATTAGGGTTCATTTATGAACACACACAAACACACCTAGATTATATATAAAAGAAACCCACGCACACACACACACCTATATTATATATATATATATATATATATACATAACAGACATATATATTATATATACAGTATAAATA
>JBBPBX010115583.1:0-10192 GCA_038048925.1 Garcialebias charrua | reverse complement strand
CATGGATATAACTAAAAAGTTATTATTATTTGAAAATAAATCCTTTAAAAAGTTGTTACAAAAACATTTTCATTTATGTGGTTACAGTATATGTGTATATTTAAAGACCGTGTAAAGTAAAATTAAATGTGTGTTTTGAGTTTGTCACACGGCATAAATATGTGTTATTAATCACCCATATAAATCTGACTGATTAAAAACATTGTTTACCTTATAAAATTAAGTCTCAAAAATAATGAAAAAACATAATTGTGCCCTGGTCTGAAACGCTGGGGGCGTGTCAGCGCGTGGGCGTGGTTTCAGCGCAGTACTGCGCCCGTGTCCTGCACCCTGAAGATGTTCGCGAAGGCTGGCAGCCTAATTGGAGTTCTCCAGCCCTACTCATTTGAACCTCCAGAGCCAGACTCAGACTCTGAGTCAGACAGTGACCACTGTGACGGTCGGCATCGTTCTTCACAGCCTGAGCTGTGTGTGGAGAGGCAGACAGGTGCAGCAGAGATCCAGTAAACCTGCTCTGTTTTTATCTGAGTTCTGGCTGTAACAGCAGCTCCTTTTTCCAAGAGTTACGCTGTTTTTAGTGCACAAACAACTCTGGTTTTGTTTTTAAAGTTGAGGACACAACTATAATTCATAACTCCGCTGTTATGTGTTTAATAATAAGCGCTATTTTAGAAGATGAGCGGACTCGCTGCACCCGGTCCGACCCGGTCACATCGCATGCGGGGTCTGTGTTGGTGATTAAAATATAGAGTAATCACGTTGATAACTAAGTATGCAATGGACCTGTCGCATTTTCTTAGCAAAAAAGGAGCTATAGCTATTGCTATCTGATGCTATCTGCGATTCGCGAGTGAACGGCTCCACCGAGGCGAAGAAGTAATTTATACGGCTGGAGCTGCAGGGGGTGGGGCTATACTTAAGAAGACCGCGTGACGAAACGCGGTCACATTTAAAACACGCCTAAAAAATCCTGAAACAGACATATCTTTATACACAGTTTGATCTATAACTCCAAAATTAATTGAGCTACAATTTTGAGACTTTTTACTCATTTACAAGATTACAATTATGACATTTATAATGTTTATTGAAGAAAATATTGAAATTCACTTTACACGGTCTTTAAGGTCTCACAAATGGGATGTTTGACTCTTTTCTGTACCTTGGCCAGTTTGTGCCAGAGTTCATAGAGGTAGGAGAAAACCTTGGCATGGATTTTGGGACATCGGATATTGTTGACATCTCCCAAGATACCCAAAATTCTCCTCCACAGGACAAAGGCAGAATCAGGATGCCAGCCAGTCAGGGTCCCTCCAGCAATGATGCTGACATCATCAGCGAGACACTCACTACTGTCTGCAGGAGAGAGTGTTTAGGTTTAGGTTAGCAGGCGTGACTGACTGTGCATGTATATACATAATAATAATAATAATAATATAATAAACTTTATTTGTATAGCACCTTCCAACAATGCCTTGCATTGACCAAGGTGCTTAACAGGATAAAAAGATGAAAAAACTGGAACAATAAATCAATGAAAATAGAATAAGAAACAACAGCAATAAAAGAAGGCAATGGAAATAAAAAATGCTACAAACTAAAACTTTTTGAACAAGAGGAAATAAAAAGGCAATGTAGATAAAAAATGTTACATATTAAAATACCAAAAGTAATAATAGTTGCACACTGGAAGCTTATTTGAACTAGAGGAAATAAAAAGGCAATGGAAATAAAAAATGCTACATACTAAAATACCAAAAGTAATAAAAGTTACACACTGAAAGCTTTTTTGAACAAGTGTGTCTTCATGTATATACAGTATATAGTATATGAACTTGACATCAGAGCAGTCATTTTACTGAGGAGGCTGGATTCAGTCAACAAATGCAGACTACCAGTAACTCCTATTAAAGCATTTTGAATATCTGAATTAGAGACTTGCCTGAAAATAACACAGTTTAACAAATTCATTCAATCATCAAATTATTGATTGAGCACTTGTTGACTAAATCTCAAAAACTCAGTGCTTTCCCCCAAAAAATGATTTTATGAATTAGGATTTTAAAAACTTGTGGGGGAAAAAGAAAGAAAAAAAAAGAAAAGAAAAAAGTGAAAGTTTGGGGGAGAGGAAAAAAAGCACAAAAACTCATGCATCGTTCCAATAACATATGATAGAAGAGTGCCACCTAGCGGGCAGGAAAAATGGAAACAAATGAAAGTAAAGGCCTGTTTTTTTGTTTTGTTTTTTCCAACTAATTTGAGAACTACTTATTCTTGGGTTTGTTTAAAGAGGAACAAACATTTAGTGGTGGATACATGGATAGTAGTCAAGTACTCCGCAACCTCAGAATAAGATACAGAAAATGAAAATATATTTAATTCATGAATTTAACAGGATCACACACTACAGAATATTATAAAGTAAGAAACAAATCATGGTAAGGTTGACGTAAAGAGAATGGAAAGTAAACAAGGTAAGTTTATATGATAATAAGTAACAGCTAGGCTGTAGTACCCAAGTGGTGTGTCATATGTAAGACAGACTGATGCATGGTGCCATCCAGGGGGTACTCTGTGTGAACCAGCAGGGCTGGCGAAGAAGGGGGGTTCTGGGGGTAGTGACAGTGGTAATTTTGGTGAAGGTAGGGAGGTGCAGAGTGGGGAGGTAAGGCACAATCAGAACCTAAAAAAAAAAAACGACAAGGGGAAAATAATAACATCGGGACACAATCACAATGCAGAAAACACAAACATTAAAATACAAGAACGTGAAGGGCAGACATTTTATTCATGCACAACGATGACGTTTTTTATATTTTCATCCTTTGTTTTTACTTTTCTGTTTTAATTTGTTTGTGGTGTACTTTGTACATCATTTGTATAGGATCAGGACATGCAGGATGTGTATTTGTGCTTCACAAATAAATTTGGACTGTAGGAGAAACCTAAAAGCTTAATGGTTTTAAAGTTATTGATACACTTTTTTTAACTTATAAAAATATAATCAGCTCTTTCTAAATGTTGAATATTTCAGAAAAATAAGTAAAATTTCAGAAATTGTCCCACCTTTGCTTGACCATGACTAATTCATTCACAAAAAGTACTGTAAGATTACAGGAAGCATCAAACGAGCTGGATGCAACACTCCTCAGGTACATTTGGAAAAACTGCAACAACTATCCATTTATTAAATGGTTACCAAGGACTTTTATTTATATAGTGTTTTCTGTTGCACATTATAGTTTATTAAACCAGCTTCCTGAACCAGCCTCATCTCCCGTACCCTGCATTACCAGTTAGCCCAAACTGAGAATAAAGCCAGATTTAATTACAGTACAAAATAGGGATGCACAATATCATCAGCATGGTATTGGCTGATATTAGAGATAAAGTTAAATATTGGACATCAGCCATTCTATCAAAATAACTCGCCAATATAAAAGGCGCTGTTTTAAAAAATATATATACTGTAACTGTGTTAAATTTTTACAGGTAGTCCTCGACTTACGAGCGCTCTTACTTACGAGGTCCTGGACTTACGAATATGCATCTCATAAAAAAATATATATATATTTTTTTAGAAATGAATACATGTACAGTACTGTACAGTCACCAAGCACTTAGCCTATCCTAACACAGTTTTTAAAGATGAAGGAGTGAGTTGAATTGTCTCCCTTTCACATAAGTGAAAGTAGTAGCTCCCTTTATGTGAATGGAGCCTGCTGGGGAGGAGGGAGACAATTCAACTGACTCCTTAACTGTGTTAGGATAGGCTAAGTGCTTGGTGACTGTACAGTACTGTACATTTATCTATTTATAAATAAAAAATAAAAAAAATACATATATGTATGTACTGTATATTTTTAATAAATAGATAAATGTACAGTACTGTACAGTCACCAAGCACTTAGCCTATCCTAACACAGTTTTTAAAGATGAAGGAGTGAGTTGAATTGTCTCCCTCCTCCCTGCAGGCTCCATTCCCCTTTATGGAAAGGGAGACAATTCAACTTACTCCTTCATCTTTAAAAACTGTGTTAGGATAGGCTAAGTGCTTGGTGACTGTACAGTACTGTACATATATTCATTTCTAAAAAAATAAAATAAAAAAAATAGTGATCCTACTTACGAATTTTTGGACATACATAGGTACGGAACTCGCTCGTAAGTCAGGGACTACCTGTATATAGCGTAACATCATTTTCAGCTCCCTTTTTTGCATCTGCATTTGGTAGCAGGTCTTAAAAAAAACTTCTAGAATACAGGTAGTCCCCGACTTACTCTGCAGAGAGTGGTGAAGGCTGCACAGAGGTCTGTCGGAGTCAAGGCCTTGTTATACTTGGGACGTCGGCCCGTCGGACGTCTTTTACCCCCCGTTGAGTGAGCAAACATTGCGCAACTTTTGGCCGCACACCCGCTGTGATCCCCCGGTGCATAGGCGTCGTGTACATAGCCCCCAAACAGAACTCTCGAAGCCGACGATGCGGCTCGCAGCGTGTGATTGGTTCAAAGTTTGTGGGCGTTTTTTGTTTGGATGTCCATATATGGTCTATGACACCGCAGCACGTGACACCGCAGCACGTGACCCCGCAGCACGTGACCCCGCCACTGTTTTAGATACCGGTAGTTCTTACAGTAATATGTTTCATAAAATTACAAAATAAAGTGCAAATATAACATCAGTACTGACATTAATTATATTGCATCTTACCTCCATATGGGCGTACAGAGCATACAGTAGCCTTCCCCAGCTTATAACTGGCAGCGATGGCAGTGAATGAGCACCCAGAAGCCAGGACCCGCAGCGTCACAGCCAGTCTCTCCGGGGCAGAGACCGGTGCGCTGTGCGTCGGTGCGTGCTGCAGGTGAGGGGAGATCCGGTGGGCAAGTTCATCAAAACGAGCAGCGGACATTCGAAAATATGAAAAGTGTGTCTCGTCATCCATCTCCCGCATCTGCTGAACCAACAAGCTAAACTCGCCTTGTGTAGATCTGGCCAACGCCGTTCGCGTCGTATTTCCATGTTCGCGGTCAATAACATTAATATAAGGTCATTTTCTTCATCCTCGTCCTCCGACTCGTCATCCAACCTGAGAAGCATCTCTTTTGCCGCCTGCGAATACATTTTCTTCGTAGTGAACTGTTGAAATTAATTCCTCTTTCCGGCAACAGCCAACGTGCGTGTGACGTATGCAGTGTGAGTGCGCGTGACGTATGCAGTGTGAGTGCGCGTGACGTATGGAGTGGGAGGGAAGAGGGAGGGATTATCCCCATGTCTTAAAGAGGTATAAACACTCAATGCGGTCGGTGACACACGTCAGCGCTGGGTTCACTCAACGGGGGGTAAAAGACATGAGACGCTAGTATAAACCCAGCTTCAGTCTCCCCTCTATCACAGACATTTACACCTCCAGATGCAGGAAAAGAGCCACCTGCATCATGAAAGACCCCACTCACCCAGCACACACACTTTTTGCCCCACTCCCCTCAGGAAGGAGGTTGAGGAGCATTAAGTGTAGAACCACTAGACTGAGGAACAGCTTCTACCCTGAGGCTGTTAGACTCATGAATAAATAAATAATAAGAGTAAACACTGCAAAATATCACATCATGCTGATGCTGATCTGTTTTCTTGTTGCTGTGTTCATATGTGACCATTTGCTCATATAGACTCATGTTCGTGCGGCTGTCTGTTTGTAATGATTTTGTTTTTCTATTACATTAGTGCTTAGTGTATTTCTAGTTGATGTTTTTCTTAGTTAATCCTAGATGTTATTACTGTTTTTCTCTTACATTTAGTTGTTGAATGTAACTGGGACCCTGTGTACATAATCTTATTTCATCACATGTACCACATGCGGTGCAAATGACAAAAAAGATTCTCTGACTCTGACTCTCTGACATCGACATACGAGGTTCCGGACTTACGAGCTGACTAACGAACAGTAAAGTTGTACAGAACATACAGAAAATACAGCACTGGTATGTGTTTTTAGATGAAAGTGTGTTAGCTAACAGTTTGTAAACAAGTTTCTGAGCATGTTCATGAACTAGTATGTACGTTTGTGTTGAAAAACGAGTGTTCGTAGTAGCGCTAGCATAAATTTTCCGACTTACGACCAAAAATCCGGACTTACGAGATTTCGTCTTACGAGCACCTCGCAGGAACGGAACTCGCTCGTAAGTCGGCGACT
Source organism: Garcialebias charrua (assembly GCA_038048925.1). Taxonomy (NCBI): domain Eukaryota; kingdom Metazoa; phylum Chordata; class Actinopteri; order Cyprinodontiformes; family Rivulidae; genus Garcialebias; species Garcialebias charrua. Next base: position 3,998 of record JBBPBX010115583.1, on the reverse strand, counting down.
ACCTGTAATGTAGTATTTTAATTCAACAGCAGCAAAAGCTATGTATTCTCTGTAAGTAGGTCTAGGAAAAAAAATATTGGTACTGTATTGGTATCGGTTATCGGCCAAATAAGTTTTAACATATCGGCCAAAAAATCCAATACTGTGCATTCCTAGTACAGTACAAGATATTTTTAAGTGCACAGTTGGACTTTTTATCCCCTCCCATACCTGCTAGAGCCTCATTGTGGCTGAGCAGCAGATTGCCCTGGCTCTGTGGATCAGCTGTAACATCCATGTGAGCAGACTGTGTAGAATGTGTGTCCGCCTCCTCGTCAAACGCCTGCCAGGTAACTTCAGCTTCGTTGAGGTAGCCATTGGATGTCTCACTACTCACACTTTCACCTAGGTAAGGAGGGAAAAACCCAGTTTATAAAACACACAGACATGAACGGAATGAAAAGTATTTGATGTGTAGGGAGAATAGGTGCAAGATTATTCAGTAAGCTTAACTAATAAATTTAACATGTCAAAACTAACATTCTTAATAAGGATGTGCATTAAATTACAACAAAACTAACACAACAATCATCTTTTTAAAGAAACAAATATCTTTTTTGTTACTTTTTTCTCTGAGCTTGTGTCTGATGAAGTTTGTGTGTCCGTCAGTGCTGCTCTCCGTCTCAGCTGGACTGCTGCTCCTTCGAATGAATATCTAGAAATGTGCCCACAAATGTATAAAAAATAAACTTGCATAGAGAATTTTATTTCTTTAATTTAACACAACAACATAAATCAGTATGTATCTATTACCATAGGGGGCTCATTGCTCTCTGTTTTGCAGTCAGACGTCCTGCTGTCAGAACCACAAGAAATAGGGGAGTACTCCCTCTTTTGATCTGTAAAGTGAAATAGGATGTCACATAGAAACCTTTGGTTTCATTTGATATGAAAAATGCTTTAAATTTAATACGAGAAATAACTTTTTTCTCCAATATAATCTACATTTTAGCAATAGTTTGAAAAAATCCATAACATGATAAAATCACAGCCCCTCTCTGTACATAAAAAAAAATGTTTCATCTAGCTTTAAGTATTGTTAATGTTTGAATTTTGGGGACAATTTTTTGTTTTGGCTCATTTTTTTATATTTCCATACTTATTTTTGTTAAAAGTCTCATATTTCCTCTGTAAAGCACTTTGATTTACATTTTTACTGAATCTTACATGAATAAAGTTGAGACATTTTTTTTTTTGATAAAACTGCACAATATTTATCCCTCCAAGTAATTTAATGATTTTATCTCCATCATCCCTAAAACCCATAATAATCATCAGTGTAAACAGAAACTGAACATAAAACTCTTTAAGATTTATTTATTACCAAGAAATTTGAAACTGTAATTTTTATACAGTATTGGCAACATAAGGGACAAATTCTGTTATTTATTTATTATTTTCTTTCAGCTGCTCTCTTTTGCAGGGGCTACCACACTGGGACTCAGATTAAATGTTTGTCAATCGTTTTCAGACAAATGTCATTCCAGATACATTTTATGCTCAAACCTGCAGCCTCAGGATTACCAAACCATCAAGCCACTGCAGCCTACTAACAAATTATTTCACATAAGGAGAAAAAAAGCTAAAGCTAAAGAGTTCTTGACAGAATGCAGAAGGTGTAATTCTAATAAAGTTGGATGATAAACGTGTGAGGCATCCATTTTTGTGTTTCAGTATACCTGGTAAAGTGTCAGACAGCTGCTGGGTGATGTCTGAGGTGCTGCTGCTACGTGGCAGAGGGCTCTCCCCGCCTCCCAGCTCCTCTTCACCCCCACATTCTGACAGCTGACACTCCTCCAGATCTGACAAAGAAAAACATGATTAGTTTGTGCTACAAGACCAATTAAATATATAATAATGCAATGCTTAAACTGGAGACACTGAACTATGAGTTGTGTTATTATTTGCAGATTTGCAGACATTCCAGATGAAAAACTGACATTTTTTAAAACATGGGGGAACATGCAGTGGTAATACATACTCTTGACACACTAGTGTTATTTACGTCATGTATTTTACAGCATTCAATTCACAAAAGAAAGCCGAGTTTAAAGCTAAAACTGTCACAACAGACACTGAAAATGGTGATAGAAGATGGCTTTTAGATGCGGGGTGGAGTTCAAAAACACACAAATACATGCAGCTCTCAATAAGAACTTTACCTGAGAGTCTATGAGAACAAGCAGAGTTACCAGAAGAGATACCAGGTAAGAAAGAGCTCACAGTGTGGAGCAGCATAGGAACACTTTTAGTAGCGGGCATAGCCTCGTAAAGATGGACACAGTTGCTGATGGACTGGCTTCGCTTAGCTTCCATCAGGCAAAGACAAAGACAGAAAAGAGACAACGAAAATAGCACAGAGGTAAATGGAAGAAGACAGTCTTCAGTACAAGTGGAGCATAATTTGCTTTTGAAAACATTTATCTATATATAAACATTTAATTTAAAAAGTGAAGGGCATTACAGTAAATATAGCTGAACCAAAATTTAACTATAATGTAGTCAGGATAGTCTGAATAAAAATTAAAAAAAGAGGACAAAAACAGAGCTAAGATTGAGTTAATTTATAAAAACACAAGAATGAATAATTCAAAACTAGGGATGCACCGATACCAGTATCGGGTATCGGTCCGATACCATGTGCGTTTACTCGTACTCGTACTCATAAAAGGGCTCCGATACTACAGGACCCGATACCAGTTTCATTTCATTTCATTGACTATGTAAGAGTTCAAATGTAAAACATTTTATTTTTTTGTACAAGTTTGGACATACTTTACAGATTACCAATAGTAATGTACTTTGTTTATTTATGTTTGAAGTGTCTAATGAAAATAAACAGTTTAAGTTAATTAGAATGATTTTTAAAAATATTAATTAGTACTTGTATCGGTACTTGGTATCGGCAAGTACTTTAATGTAAGTACTTGTACTTGTACTCGGTTTTCAAAAATCTGGTATCGGTGCATCCCTATTCAAAACTCAGAATAAAGCTACGTAAATCGTGAACTCACAACAGTAAAATAACAATGTTGGTACCATCTTAAAAAGTCTTAGACCAAACCTTGAATACAGTATGATAGCAAAAAGATTTACTTAATAAAGAATCTTAAGTGTGACACAGAAATAAATAACAATAAAACAAAGCAAAGTTGGTATTTCAGTTAAATAAAGTTTAAAAAAAATGGAGATCACAGACAGACCTGGATTTAAGCTTCAAAGTGCAATATAAACTGTGCACATAAAGACTCACAAGGATAACAACAATATGAACTGATATAAAAACAGTTCTATATTAATCTACCAAGTAGTTCATTTTAAGAATGAATCACAAATCTGTCATGTACAGTGACTAGGAAAGTTTTAATGTACATTCTTGTATTTACCATACCACTTGTATTTGAACATACAAATACTGTATGTGCAATAAAGTAATATTAGTACAGTATGCATTTTGTTGTCGGACTTCATTAATTTGACTGTCTTAAAATATAAAATAAAATTTCCAACAGCAGAAGACACTAAAATTAAAACACTAAAACTTTGATTTTTCGTAACAATGAGGACCAACCACAAGATTTGATTAATTCAGACCTTACCATGCAATATATTGCTTTATGTATAAGATTAGTACATCTTGTCATTACTTTTAGACAAATTGCTGTATTACTGTAAAAATAACTACATATTAAAACCTACAGACATTTTTGGTTTTATTTCCAATAATATCCAAGTAAAGGCAAAGAGAGCTTGTTCACTTGGATCTTTGCAGCTGTATAGTCTTAATGAGCACCATCATTGAATATTGAGCTCTTTTCTGTTTATAAAGACATGATCTCACAACAATAACACCATTTATTTGCATGTGTAAGAGTAACCAAGTTTTGACAGTTGTGCATTGCCATTGTGTCTGAACAGCACTTCAGGCTTACTCTCATAGAGACCACTGAAAAAGGATG
>JBBPBX010115582.1:0-10192 GCA_038048925.1 Garcialebias charrua | reverse complement strand
TAAATATTTTTTTTTATCTTAATCTAGACTCAAACACATTATTTTAAATTGATTCAACTTTTGAGCCCATGACAAATGTGCAACAGGTAACAAAGTACATCTTGATCTTACAATTTTGGTTTTTAATACTTTAAGTTGAACTTAATTCCCCAATCCGCTCATTCTCAATCAGTTCATCTGGACAGTTTCTTTTTAGCAGAAACGTTTCACCCTCACTCCAGAGGGCTTCCTCAGTCAGAGTAGTCCAAAGCACACTGAAGTTAACCCACCAAGTAAGCAACTTATGTGGACCAACCAGTTTGCTGTAGCCAAGATGGTTTCTGGGGGTGTGTCCCTCGTCGACTCCTCCCTTTCTGCTAAAAAGAAACTGTCCAGATGAACTGATTGAGAATGAGCGGATTTGATACCTGGACTATTGAGAATTAACTTTCTTGTCTTGAACCACTTTGGACATGTCTGCCTGCCTGGGAGGAGTCGACGAGGGACACGCCCCCAGAAACCATCTTGGCTACAGCAAACTGGTTGGTCCACATAAGTTGCTTACTTGGTGGGTTAACTTCAGTGTGCTTTGGACTACTCTGACTGAGGAAGCCCTCTGGAGTGAGGGTGAAACGTTTCTGCTAAAAAGAAACTGTCCAGATGAACTGATTGAGAATGAGCGGATTTGATACCTGGACTATTGAGAATTAACTTTCTTGTTAATTCCCCAATATTTATTTAGCTGATGCTATGTGCTGATGCCTGCGTGTTTGTCTTCTTCCTAACCTGCAGACAAAAAAGCGCTTTGCCAAGGAGTGGGGGGAGGTAGAGAAGGCCAACCAGCATGTGGAGAAATTTGAGAATGACCAATCCTCCACCAAGCCCGAAGTTGAGAAAGTAAACACTCACGCACACTTGTTTAAAATGTTAATAATAACTTTTTGTGTGGATGCTGAGTCACTGTAATTTTCCTGATTTAATCTATTTTTGTTTTTGTCATTTAACTAATTTTGCATACTTAGTTCTATTTTAGTCGTTCATATATGACTTTTGTTTTGTTTTTGTATTTGATGTGAATTTCATATATTTTTTTTATATTTAATATTATTTACAAGCATTTTTCTCATAAAATACACTGTTTTTTTCTATTCTTTCACAAAAATCCTCTATTTTTCTCTTTTAATTGAAGTTTTTTATTGATTTTTTTGTTTATTTGTTTGTTTTCTTGAACATACGTCAAAAAAGGGGGGAAAAAGGCAGAACAAACCCCCTTCACCACCACTCATTCTCTCCCACAATGGATCAGTCTCACACACACACACACACCACACACACACACACACACACACACACACACACACAGGTTTGTTTTACTATCTTTGTGGGGCCATTGCATTGACTTCCATTCATTTTTCATTCATTTCTATAGCCTAACCCTGACCTTTACCCTAAACCTAACCATTACCAATGCATACCTAACCCTAACCTTAACACATCCTCAATTCACACCTTATTCCTAAACCTAACCCCTAACCCACCAACGGGACTTCTTCTTATGGGGCCCGGGCTTTGGGCCCCATAAGAACCAGTTGGGCCTCACAATTTGGTAAAACTCAGAAAACTGGGCCTTACAACGTAGCATAAACAAGGACACACACACACACACACACACACACACACACACATAAATTAACTAGGCATTGACATGTTTACTACGTACAACACAAAAGGCTGCCAAGTGTCCCAAAATCTTTTGACAGAACCCTTCTGTCTGATTTTTGTCTGATTTATGTCTGATTTTTTTTCTCAAATGAATATGAAACATTGCTTCTCTTCTCCAATAAACATATGCTAGGGTGTGTGGGTCCTTGCAGTTGCACAAAACAAGTCTTTTGGCCAAGAGAGAGCCAAAAGCATCCACATCCTTCTCGTACTTGCTGAAGAATGTATGCACAGTCAGGAACCACTTCAAACAGTGAGATGCACTATGGTGATGGATGTACAGTTTTTCCACATATCCCAGAGAAGGTGTCCAAAATAGATTGCCAAAAGGTCTGCAGTTTGGGACAGGTTCATAATGTATGCAGGAGCGTAGCTGGAGTTTGTTTACAATGATTACATGCAGGGTCCAGGTTGGCTTTGATCTTGGACAGCTTGTCTTTGGACCAGTGCAGTCAGTGCACCACCTTGAATTGAATTATAGTGTGTCTCAGACAGACTGAAGATGAGTAAATGATGTTAAGGATCCTTCTCCAGATTGAGTCTGATATGGATTTCTCCAGGTCCATTTCCCATTTCAGTTTAAGGGAGTCCAGACTGGACTCATGTTATGAACCGAGCAGTGTTGCTGAGGGACTCCTTGGTATCATAACTTCATTCCAAAATCTTAGCCACAACATGTTTAGAGGAATACTAAAGAAAATAATCAAAGTTAGACCTCACAAAATGTCACAGCTGCAAATAGCTGAAAAACTATGACGGGAATATAAAACTTCTGTACCAGCTGCTCAAAAGAGGCAAATCTACCATCAACATAGAGATCATATAGTGAATGTACTTATTTTTCTCTTTTAAGCTACTTTTTCTTTTTAGCTACCAGTTTGTGGTTCTTAGCTTTAGCTAGCCTGTTGATATTTTAAGGTTTTGCTAGTTAATTGCTCCTTTTATCTAGCCTTTTGCTGTTTAAACTTCTGTCTACCAGTTTCCTACTTTTAGCTTTCTACCCTTTTACTTCTTTCACATTTTAACTTTAGCTTCTTTTAACATTTTGTTATTTGCTTCAAGCTAGTGTTTTGCTCTTTCTAGCACTACACTAAACTAATGTATAGTGTTTGTTTTTAGGTTTTAGCTGGTTTTCTGCTTCATTTATTCATGAAACCTTTATTTAGGCAGGTTAATCCCATTGAGCCTCGAGGACTCATTTACAAGAGAGACCTGGTTTAGCTAAAACAACTCTATTTCAGCTTCTTTAGCCAACTTCAGCAGTCTTGCAGCACTCAGCATTCACACTGCATTGTCATAGAAAGTGTAATTTCTCTAGTTTCACTTTTAATATTTAAAATGTATTTTTTTAACTAAATCATCATTTAACAAACTTTTCTGTCTCCCTCTGACTTTCTTTTATCCTCTGCCTTTGGATATGCATCTTTTTGTTCTCTCTCTCTTAATTTTTTCTGTCATTCCTTCTGTACTTTGCTCTGCAGGCCAAGCAGAACGCCTTGGCACGCACACGCACGGCAGAGGAATGTAGGAACGACTACGCAGCAGAGCTCCAGAAATACAACAAGGAGCAGAACGGCTTCTATTATGTAGAAATACCGCTGATCTATAACGTGAGAAGAAAACAATCCTAAAGACGCGCAGTCACATTGCAGTATGTGGACACATGCTGACTGTAGTGATGCAGTCAGCATCAGTAAAATGGAAACTAAAAGACCCTGCTGGTCGTTTGTGCTGAACAGAAACTGCAGGACTTGGATGAGCGGAGGATCCGGAGGCTGGCCGAGGGCTACTGCCAGTTTTCAGACTTTGAGAAGAAGGTCCTTCCCATCATCAGCAGGTGTCTCGAGGGAATATTTGCAGCTGGAGCCAAAGTTAATGAGAAACAGGCAAGTGCTTGAAGATGTTTTGACAACCTGTGACTTTGTTCCATGTGTCACAACCAGCACACGTCTGATCTGGTGAAAAGCAACTGTGAAATCATCTACTGATGAAAAAGTTTGACAGCTTTTTGCTTTTCTAAAAACAGCTAGAATTCACCACTCTTCCTTACAGTGTTAATTATGTATGATTTTATTATTTAATTGATTCTTATTACAGATTCACCTGTTTCATGTATTATCTATAATCAGATTTGCACCGACTCTTAAAGCTAAGGAACATCAACTAAATAAAAAGCATGTTTTTTTGAAATCCTCGATGATTCCTTGAGGGGCATCACGGTGGCGCAACTGGTAGAGCTGTTGCCTCTCGGCGAGCAGGTCCCTGGTTCAAATCCTGGTCTGGGGGTCTTTCTGGGTGGAGTTTGCATGTTCTCTCCATGCATGCGTGGGTTTCCTCCGGGTACTCCAGTTTCCTCCCACAGACCAAAAACATGCATGTTAGGTTGATTGGTAACTCTAAATCGTCCCTAGGTGTGAGTGAGAGTGTGACAGGTTGTATGTCTCGTTTGTCTCTATGTGTGTCCCTGTGATGGACTGGAGACCCATCCAGGGTGTACCCCGCCCCTCGCACAGTGATCGCTGGACATGGGCACCGGCGACCCCCGTGACCCAAAATGGAAGGAGCGGGTAAAAGATAATGGATGGATTCCTTGATTTAAGGGACAGTTTTTTTTTTCATTCAGTCAACCTTTAGTGTATTTATAAACATTAATCTCAATGAGTCACGAGGACTCATTCACAAGAGAGAGCTGTTTTAGGCCCTGTACACATGTAGCCAGATATCAGTCAAACCGAATACTGTAGTTTATCATGCGGTTTGGCCTTTCACCACACGTGAACTCCGGTTGATGTAACTATAAACGAATAATAACAAAAACTCCGACCAAAGTGGAGATTTGAGAATTCTCCTCTTTCGAGTTTGCGTGTGGACTTTCAGAACCGGAGATTTGCGTATTTCTGCGGCAGCTGGAGCGGCGCTGACGTCACATAATGCTCTAAAAAAAGTGCTAAAATGTCAACATACCTGCTCTGACATGATTCCCAGTCGGACATTTTCCTGCGTTTTATTAACTTTGTACTCCAACACGGTATTTAATAGTAGTTCAACCTCGCGGTCTGTCCACACAAATGACGAAAAAAAAAGAAATAATAACAGGAAGTTGTTGCTTTGAAGTGTTGTTACTGCACTACACTGCCACCTATGGGTTCGGCATATTCTTTACAACGCTCTGTGGTGAAAATAAACGGGGACATGTAGACGAACATTTTAAATATCCAAACATGTATGTACGGAAATATTATTTTTGCGCAGATATTCGTTTTTCAAACACCAGGCTACGTGTGTACAGGGCCTTAGACAGACCACATACTGTACAGGTAGTCCCCGACTTACGAGCGAGTTCCGTTACAAGGAGGTGTTCGTAACACGGAAATCTCGTAATTTGGAACGGCCGCCACGTGTCTCGTAAGTCCGGAATTTCGCTCGTAAGTTGGAACGGTTTTGCTAGCGCGACTACAAACACTCGTTTTTCATCGAAAAACTGCTTATGAGTGCATAAAAATGATCGGAAACGTGTGTCCACATGTTTAGCTAACGAACTGTGGTGAAAAAACACAGAAAAACTCAGTATTTTTTGTGTTTTTTCCAAAAATTTGCCAGCTCGTAAGTCCGGAACCTCGTAAGTTAGAGCGCTCGTAAGTCGGGGACTACCTGTATAATGTAGACAACAATAAACTACAATAAAATGCAATTAAAATAAAAGTAGTTATAAACTAATAAAATCAAAGTGCCACATAAAACAAGGTAGAATACTAAAACAAGAACACATTTGCTTTGATGTTTTTATTGACCTTATCAAATGTTTAAAATCCCCTAAACAAATTAAGGTGAACAGCTTCAGTGCTTGTTGCAAGGTGTTCCAGGTTGCAGGAGCAGAGTAGGAAAAGGCCATTTTGCCAAGTTCAATCTGCACTAGGGGGGACGCTGCAGGTAATGATGGCCTGTGAGCACACATCGCACGCTGTAACTGCACTGATGGTGTGACTTGTTGGAGGAGGTATAAGAAGGTAGCAGACCAAGGAGTAATTTATAGATGAAAATGAACCAGTGTGAGAGCCTACATGTAGATAATGATGACCAACTGACCAAGGAGTACAGAGTGCAGTGATGGGTACAGTAGTCAAAACCAGTTATGAATATTAGTGCCCCATGGTAGACAACATCCAACATCTGCAAGGAGCTGGCAGGGGCATTCATGTAAATAATGTCACCATAGTCAATGACCGGTAGGAAAGTTGCAGCTACAAGGCATTTTCAAGGCATTTTCAAGGCATTCAGAATTAAGCAAGATCTATTTCTGAAAAATAAACCCCGTTTTAATTTCAATTTCTTTATCATCATTTCAATATGTGGTTTAAAAAGAGATGTTCATACACTAAAATTCCCAAGTATTTATAAGAATCCACAAACTCAGTAGGAATGTGATGCATATGCTGGTGAATATTCTCAGTGTGATGCATGGATGAGGTGAGAGGAAGAACTGCTGGCACCTTCTTTCTGTTTTAAAACAACATCCCCTTGATTTTATCAGCATTTAGCACCAGTGTGAGATGGAATAAGTCAGACTGAATGATGTCAAATGCAGACTGTAGAAGCTGGAAAACCTTTGCAAGTGTTAGCTTGACAAAAACAATTGTATCATCAGCATAGAGATGCAAGGATACATCAGGAATGTTTTGACCTACATTATGTATATAAATTGTAAAAAAAAAAAAAAAAGTGTGTCCTAAAACTGAGCCTTGTGGAACACAATTAGTGACCGTTAGGTTTCTAGATCAAGTACCGTTATGTCAAACACATTGGCTCAGACCTGACAGATAGTTTGAAAGCCAACCAACTGTGATCTGAGAAACCAATATCTGAGAGCTAACAACCCTACCTTCAGCACATCCATGACGCATATTTAATTGGATTTATGATAACTGGTTCCTGCTTTTTGGATTTGGCTGGTTCCTGGTCTATCAACACAAAAGGAAGACGTTTGCAGCAAATCTGGACCTGGTCAGGCTGCCTGCCTTACATGATGCTTGGTTCATGTCTCGAAAACCCAGACTTTTGGCTGAATGGATTAGATCTTGGGGATTTTCTAAGGCACACTCCATTGGTGTGGTCATTTTAATTTGGACATTTTGGAAGCGAGTGGACCGACACAGATTGAAGGTAGATGTCATTAAAGTTCTGCCTGTTCCCAAAACAATCATGTTTATCCGACATTCAGCTCCCCGACTGGCCTTGATTGGTCGTCTTATCTCAACACGCCTGTAGAAGTTTTGTAAACCTGACGCTCTCGCCCTCCCAAACCTGCTACTGAGGAATTCCACGGACTTTTCAGAGGAGCCCAGCTGAATAAACATTCTGTCATCATTTCAGGACTCTGGATTCGCCTCTGGCCATCCTTGGCAGCTCCTCCCCCATGTGTGTGCACAGATCTATGAGCTGGCTGCCCAACCACCTTTGAGTCCCCCACTCCCACCCCACCCTATGCGTAATGTTGGCGTCATGATGTACTTACGTGCAAGACTTTTTTTCATTACCACATTTTTGACCTTCAAACAGAAGTCAAAAATGTGTTAGGAGTTTTTTTGCCTCCAAACCCTATGTGTCATTTTTCACCACTTTTATTGTCTGTCCAACAGATCTCACTTGTAAATGAGTCTTCGGAGTTCAATGTGACTTATCTGTTTAAATAAAGGTTGAATGAATGAAAATAACGAGGCCAGCAGGGTAATGGTTCCCAGTAAGCATAGAGCTAGGGCTAAGCCCCCCAGTTCACAACCAACCTGTTCATGTTTCAAATAATTATTTTAATGACTAGAGATTGGCAGCTCCTTAGTCTGAAATGTGGCATTTCTGCAATAAATCCTATTTGAAACTGCTGACTAATGCTAAGAATACATACAGTACGATTGTTGTTTGCATGGGCGGTAATGAACCCGGTTACACCAATCAAATGTCTCTAAAATGAACGTTTTTATGGTGTGTAACTTTATAAGATTAATATAAGACTCCATGATTTTCTTTGGTTCCATCCCCGGCCTGACCAGCAATGGCATCGTCTCTGGCATGTTGTTGTTTGTTAATGGTGATGGAAAACAGTGCGTGCTACAAATTAAAATCTTGGCAGACATTTTGGAGAAAACCTGCTTTGATAAATGCTGCTCATCTCCCTTTAGATTAAGCTGATCTGATTTTATTAGTCCTTCAGTTTGCTAACAGTCCAGGGTCCAGAAAGGATGCAGAGATCTGGTGTCACACACCCCTCTGCTGCTGCTTCTCCTTCACCACTTCTTTGATCAATTACACTTTTACATTACTGCGTCTACATCCTAAAGTGATAACCAATGTCTTTATATTGTGCTGAGGATGTTTTTGTTTGTAGTTTACATTTTCTGAAACGTACTGGTTTTAACCATGCTGCATCCATATATTTATTGATCAGCGGGCTTCAGTTGAACATTTGTTGGTAAAAATGAGGCCACAAGCTTCCATAAAACCTGTAACTAAACCTTGATTTGTTTGTGAGCAGGACTCAATACTCTTCATAGAGCAACACAAGTCTGGTTTTGAACGGCCTGCAGACCTGGAGTTTGAGGACTATTCCCAGGGAATCAAACCAGCCAACTCAGAAACCACCCTCAACCCACCAAAACTGCGGCCCAAGCTCTGGCCTTTCAAGAAACTCAAGGTGAGACTGCACAGTGTGCCAGCTAGATGTGCATGTGTGTTTTTAATTTCCATAAAATGTTGTTTGAGATTAATTAGAAAGTCCTCTGTCTTGTTTTTCTAATCAAGTTTACGTTTTCTGGGTTAGCCTGATGTTGTTGGGTTAAGGTCATCATTACTACTATTACTAATTGGGGGCTGCCATTGCAATGCATAGGAGAGTAGTGCATTGCGAAGCAGTGCACTGCCTCCCATGCAATTGCATGGAAGCCACCTATTGTTCTACACCCAATAAGGGTTTCTTTATTTTATTTTTTCTTTCTTTATTTATTATTCATCCATCTTCGTTAATGCAGCCCGAACCGTAACGTGAAGCTCCATAAAAGTTATATCAAAACGACCGGCCCGGCTCCGAGATGTGTGCTATTACTTTTATAAGCAATTGGAGTTACCATGGCGACATATTTTGCTAACAAAAATGCTAAATTTCCCATAGGGAATGAATGGGAGTTAACTTTTCAGAGAAACTGAGTAAGGGCGCCATTTTGGTGGAATGGACGATGTCCGATATTTAACTTAAACGCTAATATCAGCCGATACCAATACCATGCCGATAATATTGTGCATCTCTGAACAAATGTATAAATTCATGACAGGCAAACGCATTATTCCCCACTTTGCCTCTTTCGAGAGAGCAATAAATAAATAGTCATTTTACTCCCGACTGTCAATTAAGCCTTTTTTTAATGGTCTGAGACTTTGTTTTGCCCGGCAACCACTTAAAATGAAATTATGAAAGTCACACATCAAATTATTGATAACAGTCTTTTTCTTTCTTTTCTTTCTGCTGCTGATTGCTATAAGAATGTGGATTAACACACACATTGTCTCATAATTTTTACAAAAGCGTGCACACACTCACACATTTCTCAGCACGACTCATATCTTCACCAACCTGCTTACCTTCGGGCCAAATTCTAATTCCAGTCTGCTGCACAGACATGTCCCAGAACACCTTTAGGGCTTTTTAACCTGTCAATCTGCATTGTTACTGAAATCTCTGATTCCCATGTCTTTTCTGTTTTCTTTTGTTTTCTTTTCTGTTTTTCATCACCAGTGTTGTCTCCTTTTCCCTCCACTTTGTCTTTTTTGCTTTTCTTCAGTGAAATCGAGCTGTCAAAATCAAAGTTTTCAACTCAACACAATAGATTTTTACTCTCTGACTGATATTGCTTTGTGTCCGAGTTTTTATTTCCACCTTGCGGTTATATTTTATAATTTTCCACACTAATGCTGCACCGTCACATCAACTGCTGAGCCTGTTTTTAAAAATCTGTGAAATCGTTTTACACTAGCTGAGTTTGTCTCAACACAGTTTATGATAAATCTTTGTTGGATCGCTCAAAATTGCATCACAATATTTAATTTTAAATAAAGAATATATGCAAAAGATCTGATGTAGGATTATCTTTAGAGGAAAATATGATTTGAATAGTACACTACGTGCTCTGAATGGACACCTGGTGGCAAAAGCAAGGAAAAGATTTAAAGCATCTATTTTTTATTCTTTTTTCCAAGGAGCCAGACTTTTTAAATCTTACTATGTATGGTCTTGATGAATAGTTTTCACTTACACTGAAAGGCGGAGTTAGATTCTTCTTTTATTTTTTTTTTCTGTGTTTGTGTCTGTTTATCTGTCTGTTAGCTAAATACCTCATGAATTACTAGACAAAAAATTTACTTGCAGAAAATATCACTGGATGTACATTTTGCGATGATTTATGTCAATTCAATAATGATTGAAGTCAATTCAATTCAAGATGGCTGT
>JBBPBX010115581.1:0-10192 GCA_038048925.1 Garcialebias charrua | reverse complement strand
ATGCAGTTTCAACTCCTATTTTTAAAGATATATATGGGAACAATTAAATAAATAACAAGTAGGACCGTGGTTTTATTGAGGCAAAAAATATTGTGATATCAAGGTATTTTACTTAATTTCTGTATATAGCCTGTTTCAGCTTTTTCAGCTAATTCTACATTTTTAATCCAACTTTTCAGCCTAATTTAGCAAAACTATGCTCTTGCTTAGCTATTTATTTATTTTTATTTTTTTAAATCATTCTAATTAACTTAAACTGTTTATTTTCATTAGACCAGTGTTTTTCAACCTTTTTGGAGCCAAGGCACACTGTGTTTTCACTGAAAAAATCACGAGGCACACCACCAACCAGAATTGTAAACAGAGATACTGTACTCTATCCACCTATATTAAATATATAGTCATTCTTATCATAGTGTCTTGGATAGAAATAAAATAAACACAGAAATGTATTTTTATCATATTTTATATTTCTTATTTCAATGTGGTCTTGTGACTGTTACATGCTCAAAGCAGCAAGGGGCGATATGTACCATTTAAGTTTACCGGTATATATATATATTTATTTTTTTATTTATTATTATATATATATATATATTATTTTTTTTTTTTTTGGGTACTTCATTGTGTATTTTATGAGTGTGGACAAAGTCAAACACTAAAGCTGTTTAGAAAACCACTTGGTTTCTAAACTTAAAAATATTTAGATCACAGATCAAAAATTTAAACTGAGAGCCTGTATCATTATAAAGGAAAAAATATGTTGTTTCAAAAATTCATAGCGTCTACAAATCCCCCCCCAAAAAAATTGGGATAAAACCATTTTTCCCACTGTGCCGTAGTAAGTGGACCACTTATAGCTTTGGCCCCCTCTCGGCCCCCCCAGCAATAAAAGTCTAACTCCGCCACTGGTCCAGAGCAGCACAGCGCTGCAGAGAGAGAAAGCCACGCGCAGTTTGGAGAGCAGAGACAAGTCACGCAGGTGAGGCAGGCATTGACTCCTCACATGGCAGGAAACCATTATTTTAGAACATAAAAAAGATTTAGTATTCTGTGACTAATTCTATTCTATTTTTATCTGGTCCAGGAACTCTTATCAGATTATTTTATCAGCGAAAGTCAGCGCGTTTTCCTCAATTTTTTTCATTTTTTTTTTTCACTCAGTCCCACACTTTATTTATTTTATTTGTTTGTGGGTTTAATTTTCAATACCTTCATTCCTAATGTATCATAATGTATTTACGCATGGTAATATACAAATACATCACCTCACCAGATCCCGCCTCCACTTATCAAAAGTCAAATTATAAGTGGATTTAATTGACACTGTTTTATAGTTAGCCACAAAACCTAACAAGATTACAGTTGAACTTGGTCTAGGGTTTCAGGAGCGACGGCGAATATTTATTCTAGAACCCCACTCCCCCTTAACCAGATTGATCCGTCGATCATCTGGGTGCGCAACCACTGCGTGTTTTTACTCTGGGATCTGGAGTCTTGGCTGGAAACTTATAATTCTACTTTTAATTGTAACGTTCTTTTTCTTTTTACACGTATTAACCCTGGAGTCCAAACACTGAGTTAAAATTTGCCTATTAATGTCCAATCACAGATTTCGTTTAAACAGGAATCTGCTTACCTTCTTTGTAGAGGTGACCGGTCACTGATCAGTGCTCTGGACTCCTCTGCCCCTTCCTGTCCGCGCGTGCAACCAACTCGGTAGGAACCTCCAATTGTTGACGTATGAAACTATCCGTCCCAGAATTCGTTATTTGGTTCACTTTAGATCAGAAAGGAGAGATACACTGAAAATACAACAAACGCACGTAATTTAAAGTTCCAAAAACCAGTTTAATTATAAGTTTGAAAAGTCACAGAATACATTTGTTCTATTTTCTAAAAGCCATTACATTTGTTTTAAAAGACGTGGACAGTGAGAGAGAGAGAGAGAGAGAAGGGAGAAGGGAGGGAGAGAGGGGGAAAAAGAGGGACAGGGAGACCCCGCATACGACCTTGGTGGGCTGCTTTTCCCATGGCCGGCTCCTTGCATTGACTGACGGAGGAGGAAAAACCCATTGCTTTTATTCTTTTGTAGGGCGTTGCCTGCTCTTCCACCAACAAGAAGAAGTTTCTGCTTTTTTCAGCTCATACGAGAGCTAACGAGGGGGAAGGGTGGCTGAAGAGCCACACAGAACAAGGAGACTTCCAGTGACTTCCTTACAGAGTCATATATCTTAAAGTCATAAAACTGACAGACAGAGAGGCGCCAAAAGTCTCTTCCCAAACCAATCAGATCCAAAGTGAGCACTTCTTCAGAACCAGACATGCTCACATCCTGTGTCCCCTCAGCAAATTCTCACCACTCTACAAGAAAAACTGATCATCTGAACACCATGTGAAAAACCCCTTAAGACAAATATATTTTTTATTTCATAACAAAGTGTAAAAGGAAAATTAATTTATTGTAAATATTTTTATAATCTATTTCTTCTTTGTCCTAATACAAAGAAAAAAGTGGACTTACTGTTCGTTTCTATGTAATTTTGGAATGAGTATACTGGTCTGGCCCCCTTGAGATCAGATTAAGCTGTATGCGGCCCCCAGATCAAAATGAGTTTGACACCCCTGTTCTAAAGGCTTATTCAGTTCTAAAGACAGTGCGTTTGGATCTTACTGCCTGCAGTTTTAACAGTTATGCCTGGTCCCCACTGCACAACTCGAAACGCGCCTGCCGTCCCCTTTTAGCCGCTTGTCAGGGTCCCACCAAACCACTGAAGACCGTCTGATGACGCCCACTAGGGGACAGCAGAGGGAGGGGTCTCTAGCTCGTCTTCCGGGTTCAGTTGTTGTGTTAACTGCACCTCGGACGGTCTTTGATGAGATTAAAACGTTTTTTTTATGTTTGGGGTGATCTACACTGGAGAGAACAGCAGCCTGTCAGCAGCAACTGTAAAAATGCCACGTTTCTTACCGGAGTTTGGTTCCAATTCATGGAGGGTCGATCCGGTAAGTTTAAAAAGTCCAAAAAAAGTCCCGTTGTGGTTGTGTAATCAGATAGCAGAGGCTCTCCCGACTGTTTGCCGGATGCGTCGAGCCTCCAGAGATCAACATTTGGGACGTCGGCGGCTCGACGGCTAGGTTGCTTTGGACGCGCGCGTGCCCGCGAAGGGAACTTGGGCTGCCGCCGCGCCGCTTCGATCACTCGAATCGCGCCGCTTCCCTGGTCGCCGTGACTCCACATGTCTCCTCATAGACTTTGAATGGAAACCGGCCGCTTCAGCCGCCCGAAATCGGGGCAGTGGGTACCAGGCATCACACCTTCATCTACTTCTTGTCCTTGTCACAGAGTGCAAAAGAGGATGTGGACATATCCTTTGTTCATCTGTTAGTTCATGTTGTGAGCAAGATAACTTGAAAATTAAGTGAGATATGTTACTGCGTTTGGTCGCTGGTGGGACTCTTCCCGTTCTCCCCTATGGTCAGATCTGGGGGGTGGGTGAGTGGTTCATCCTGTCTGGGTGGCCCTGGGGGCTCCGCACTCGGGATCCCTCTTGGGGTCTTGGGCTATGGTCCCCTCTTTGTCTGCCTCGGGTCTTGGGGGTCGGGTCTTGCTGCTTCACAGTCACTGTTAAATGTTCTATTAGAGAAGCCTTATACACTTATGCATGCTCTCAACCACACACAAATAGATGCTGGATACATACAGTATGTAGGTATTGTATGTAGAATGTAGATATGTATTTGAATGTATATGCATCAGCGGCGGCCGCCACTAGAGGACGCTAGGGGTGCCGCCCCTCCTTGGAACTGCAGCTCTTCACCATTTGAAGATTTAATTTTTTTTAATAAAAATGAAATAATAAAATAAAAAATATTTCGAAATGTATGCATATATATGTTTTTAGTTGTGTAGGATAAATATTTTATGAGTAATGATGAGTTGTTTGTTTCAAAAAACGTTTTCTGATTGTGACATACTTTCGGTTCCCCGCTGGGCGACGCCTGCTGCTTTTCCATTGAATCTAATTATAACTAGCGCTAGCGCATGCGCAGTTTATGTCCCATCTGTCCAAAACTATTGGAAAGTTCAGGTCGCATTTTTCACCGCCCAAAGGCTTGGACTCATCTGCAGATCGCCAGCGTGTTTCCGGTTCGAGCCGAGGAAGGAGGGGGAGTGGGGGACCATCTCCGTTTACATAGTCAGAGCTGATCACACGCAACTAGCGACGTTGAAACAGCAGTAATTATTAATGGTGCCTTTCTACACAGGTAAGCAAGTAATTAGTGAGTTTAATAAATCGCTAAGCGCACATGACAAAGTCTGAGCTGATCTCATCTGTGTGCGTGACGTGGTGTCGTGTGTGTTGGAGTTAGCATGCCAGTACATGTTATTGTACAGTATGGACTCTGATGATGCTACATTTATTTTAATTTGCTTATAACAAATGATCAGACATTAATAATTTTATATACTAAATGTCACTTGTGGTGTTTTACTATTTTTAACACTGTATTGATCTGGAGAATGAAAGCAAAGTCTCTTGCAAGTTACTAGCTTGTTAACATTGAAACATTTAAGGTACATTTATATGGTGAAATGCTAAGATGCATTAGGAGTCAACTCAGGACCTTTAATATTAGGAATATTTAAGAGAACTGTCTGTTACTAAAAAAATACAGTAGATTGATTCTATTTATTTGCTCTCTCCACTGCACACCTGTAGAAGGAGATGAGGTCTGAACTTCTCAGACCAGCTCATCTCAGCCGTCTGAGGAAGTAGAGTCTGTGATGAACTTTCTTGATCAGGCTGGTGGTGTTGTTGCTCCAGCTGAGGTTATCGTTCATGTCATATCGTTCATGATGGTGCGTGGTTCTGTTATAACTCCAAACTTCTCACAGTTTGTTCATGGAATTGAAAAAGCCTCCTGGATAGGAGTCGAAACGTTTTCTGTTACAAATAAAGTCCAGTTGATCTTGTATTGAACGCCTTTTTGATTTATCATGTCCTGGACGACTGAGAATCTTCACCAGCTTATCGTTCATGTGTACCGTACACCTAAGTACTAGTAGCTGGAGACCACTTCCACCGCAGATCCTCCTATGTTCAGTGGGGTGTGTGGGGTTTGTTTGTTCCTTCTGAAGTCCACAATCATCTCCTTTGTCTTCTTAACGTTGATGTGAAGGTTATTGTCCTTGCAGGACCCAGAGCCTCTTTATCATAAAGTGGAAGAAAAGACCCTTAGACCAGTCTGGTGGGTGACCAACTTAATATGGAGGAGAAGGATATCAGATTTTAGGTCACTTCAGTTTCTTTAACAACAAACATGAACATGATTGGCTGTGAGGGGCAAACACATACACACTACAGGCAGGAGGTGGAACACCTGGAGAGCTGGTGCAAAGAGAATAACCTTCACATGAATGTGAAGAAGACAAAGGAGATGATTGTGGACTTCAGAAGGAACAAACACACCCACACTCCACTGAACATAAGTGGATCTGCAGTGGAGGTGGTCTCCAGCTACAAATACTTGGGTGTACACATGAGTGATGACCTCAGCTGGAGCAACAACACCACCAGCCTGATCAAGAAAGGTCATCAGAGACTCTACTTCCTCAGACGGCTGAGACGAGCTGGTCTGAGCAGCCCAGTCCTCACCTCCTTCTACAGGTGTGCAGTGGAGAGCATCCTGTGCTCCAGCATCAATGTGTGGCATGGAGGCTGCACAGTTGCAGAGAGGAAAGCTCTACAGAGAGTGGTGAAGGCTGCACAGAAGTCTGTTGGAGTCAGTCTCCCCACCATCACAGACATTTACACCTCCAGATGCAGGAAAAGAGCCACCTGCATCATGAAAGACCTCACTCACCCAGCACACTCACTCTTTGCCCCACTCCCCTCAGGACGGAGGTTGAGGAGCATTAAATGTAGAACCACTAGACTGAGGAACAGCTTCTACCCTGAGGCTGTTAGACTCATGAATAAATAATCAATATGAATAAACACTGCAAAATATCACATCATGCTGATGCTGATCTGGTTTCTTGTTGCTGTGTTCATCTGTGACCATCTGCTCATACAGACTCGTGTTCGTGCTGCTGTTTATAATGATGTTTTTCTACTACATTAGGGCTTAGTGTATTACTAGTTGATGTTTTTCTTAGTTAATCCTAGGTGTTATTACTGTTTTTCTCTTGCATGTTGTTGGATGTAACTGGGACCCTGTGTACATAATATCGTTTTCATCACATGTACCACATGTGGTGCAAATGACAATAAAGACTCTCTGACTCTGACACATGACAGTAGCTAAAAGACAGATGCTTAAACTGCTAAGCTTCAGCATAAAGAGGAAAATATTGATGAGTAGCAAAACACTAGCTAAAGTAGCAATTTTTTTGCTGAAAGTATCAAAATGCCAGTTAAAAGTAGCAGAACAGTAGCTAAAATCGCAACAAAATAAAAAGAAAACAGATTTAAGAGAATAATGTTTAGGGGAAAAGCTGAAATTAGCACAAAATATGTAAAAAGAACAATAAAGTGGTCATAGTGTTATGATTTCAAAGGTTTACCCAGTTGGTAATGAGACCCAGAACGACACAAGACGAAGAGGTGCAAAAGTAACAGTGTTTATTATTTACAGTGCAAGTCTATATACTGTACACATGTACAGGGATCTTCTGGATTTCCTGGAAGATGAAACAAACTGTCAGAAAGGCTTGACTATAAGGCTCTTTCAAGATGATTGATCTAGTTTTGTTTGTTATTTTACAGAGAAATCCTTAGTTCCTTGAGATGAATCCCAGAGGGCGAAATGAGGCAGGCAAGTGGTTGGAGGGCAAGACACGATGAGCAGAGAACTGGTCCCAGGACCAAGATGGAAACGAGGACTGGAAATGCAACAAAAAACAAGGTAAGTGTCTCTTAAAGTACTGTACTCACAAACTGGCTAGAAGCATAAATACCATGAGTAGGCATCAATGCTCCAGCGAAGAGTAGGACTTGACTGCAGGTATAGGTGGAGCTCATCAGGTGGATCACAGTAAAATAGATCATTTTTCTTCCCCATAAATCAGTTATTTAAAATCTAATCTGGAATCATTCCTCCTTGTTAGACTTCAGTTGACCTGTTTAAGTTGGGCCCAAATTTGTTATTATCTTTTGATTTATTTTTCATTGAAATTTAATTCTTTGTTAGTTTATTTTTGGAACTATTAAATTGAATTATTTGGTGGATTTTTGAACACCTTTGTCCTTATTTAAGTCTGGACCCTCACAATTCTATTTATATTATGAACTTGTATTACTAAAATAATTATAACAGAATATGATAGAAGTTGTCCAAAAATTGAAAAGTGGAAGCAGAACACTCCCATTCTCTTTTCACACTGATGCCTCAAACAAGGTGAAGATGAACCATGTTTTATTAATGATAGTTTTATACAAATGGATACACCTTATATATACAAATAAAAACATGAACAAACTTACTTTACAGTATACAAACATAATTATGCATACTTCTACACATGCTTAAAAAATTAAACAGTTTATGGCGCCCCCCCATGAAAAAAATCACCAGCCGCCACTGATATGCATGTGTACGTAAATTTGTATATATGTGTAAGTATGGGTATACATATTAGGGGTGTAACGGTACGCTAAAATCACATTTCGGTTCGGTTCAACTACAAGGAGAGCTCGGTTCGGTTTATTTTCGGTACAAATTTTTTTTTTTTTTTTTACAAAATAAAGACTTACAAAATGTTTATTTTGAAAATATGCCAAAAATATGTTTGTATTGTATTGTAGTAATAAATAAAAGTGACCCATTTGGATGATATTTTAAATAAACAGCACTCTACAATAAATAAACTATATGAACAATAATACAAATCTTAATAAATACAATAACAGTCAGAACCAGAACAATAAGCAGCAACAGACTGTTTACAATCTAACTAATCAAGTTTTTGTCCAGTAGCAGCAGTGTGGCTGTATTTGTCCTCATTACTGTACTCACAACTTCTTCTTGGTGGGACAAGTCCTGGAACAGTTCAGAGTTCAGTTCAGTCATCACACACTTCTTAGCTGCAGGTGGATTTCCCTGAAGTGGATAAGAGAGCAGCTACCTCTGTCACAGACTGGAAATAAAAAACAAAAGAGGTTAAAAAAAACAAGTTAATAAGATTATGATAAAAAAAAAAGATTATTTAGATAATAATAATAAAAGAACAATACCTCTTGAACGGTTGAATCGCTCACTCTTCATCATCATGGCAGGGCTTCAATCTGGTCCAGGACTTGTTGACAACAGTTAGTTATTTTCATAAAGAGCTGAACTTTTTGAAGTGTTGACGTGATGGATGTCTCATAGTGACGCTCAGTAACTTTAAAGCCTGCGCATATAACAACGTTCAGACAGATTCAGAGATTTAAAAACTCATACAGCTTGTGTTATTGCTCTAGACCGCTCTGATTAACTGCTGAAGTAGTTTTAATACAGCTCTTCGTTCACGTTCGGATGACATAGTTTCCAGCGCGTTCATGTTAGACGTGTTGCTGCGGCAGAGAGCTGCATCACGCAGCTGCTGCAGAGTCTTCATGAAACAAAGTCCACACAGCTTTGAATGTGCGCTCGTCTTTTAACAAGAAAGCTATAACGTTCACAAACAGGAGACCGCACGAGATGCTAACGGCTAAATGCTGCGCATGCTGCGCGTGCCACGTGATAATAGCTCCGTGCTGAAACGCGCCCAGGAAATTTTGTTCCGCGGTGCATATATTCCCCTGTTAAGAACGTTTAATGAGTGAAAAAATAACCGAAACGGTACGCAGGTGGACCGAACCGAACGTGGTGTACCGAAATGGTTCGGTACACCCATTACAACCGTTACATGCCTAATATATATACTATAGAAATTTACTGCAAAGCCAAGAATATTCTAAGTTCTTTATACATATGTAATTGGTTGCTGTTCTGTCATGTTCTTTGCAGATGTACAGACAGTGGTCGGGTGTTTTGCCCTGTGCTCTCTTTGTGTAAATTTCTTATATTTTGTAGTCTTACTTTCTGTCTTTCCTTTCTTTCTATCCTATTAATAATACAAATAAAAATAAATTAAGTGAGATACGGACTTACCTTTTGATGAGTGGCTGCATCTAGATCGTGTGTGTCAAAATCACTTATAAAAGGAGACCAAAATTAAAACCCTTTTCAAACTAAGGGCCAGTTTCAGAATCTATATTAACTCAAGTGAGATACCTAACATATATTCTTGGTTGCATGTTCCTCAAATAAAAAGTTTGATTGGTCTCATTTGATCTTCTCTGTTGCATTTTGGACATCATAATCAAAGATTACTGAAAAAAATCAAGGGAAACAAGTATTTTACATTGAACATATCATCTTGGGGGCCAGATAAGATGTCAAGGAACACAAGGCCCCATTTGGCCCCCAGGCCTTGAGTTTGATATTTGTAATCTAGATGTATGATAGTTCTTTTTGAAGTGGCTCTATATTATTGTTGTATATTATTCCAGCCAAGTGGCTGGAATAATACACAGGAACATCTGTGCCGAGTATGGATTGGAGGACCTACAGTCAAAGTGGAGATGCTACTAAGGGTGGTAGAAAATGGAAGGGCTAAGATACTGTGGGACTTCCAAATCCAGACAGGTGATGGCTAACCAAACAGACATCATGGTGGTCAACAAGCAAGAGAAGAAGCCAGTGGTGATAGATGTTGCAATTTCAAGTGACTTTAACATTAGGAAAAAGGAGCATGAGAAGCTTGAGAAATACCAAGTGCTGAAAAAGAGGAAATACAGAGTATGTGGAGAGTCAAAGCATCAGTAGTCCAAGTGGTCATTGGAGTACTTGGTGCTGTGACACCAAAACTGGAAAAATGGCTTCAACAGATCCCAAGAACAACCTCAGAGATCTCTGTCCAGAAGAGAGCAGTCCTAGGAACAGCTATGATACTGAACAGAACCCTCAAACTCCCAGGCCTCTGGTAGAGAACCCCCGTTTGAAGTGAAGCAGAACAGCCCAAGTAGAAGAGTAGAACAATCTACAAGTTTGTTTGTTTTTTAAAAAAATTTATTGAGAAAGCCAGTTACATTACAATTATAGTTATATTGATTTCTTTCTCTTTTTACATTCTCAGTTTCCTCATTTTTTCCTTTTTAAC
>JBBPBX010115580.1:0-10193 GCA_038048925.1 Garcialebias charrua | reverse complement strand
CCCCCCTGTGACAGTTCCTGAAATGTCCACCAGGGGGGCTATTTCTCCAAAATAAAAATAAAATTCCCAAGTTCAAACAGTTTTTTAAAATCAAATGCAGATTAATACAAGGTCACCAGAACAATTAAATGCTCAGGATGAGAAGAGCCAATTTGACTCACTAAAACAACAAAGAACAAACAAAAAATATATAAATAAATAAATTATACATAAATTATAGAAAGGAAAATAAGTGAGATTAAAACATTTCTGCATTTCTACTTGCAAGAGGCTTTGTTTTCATTCTCCAGATCAATACAGTGTTAAAAAATAGTAAAACACCCCCAGTGACATTTAGAATATAAAATGATTAATGCTTGATCATTTTTTATAAGCAAATTAAAATAAATGTAGCCATCAGAGTCCAATACTGTACAATAACCTGCGTTAGCATCCTAACTCCACAAACAAACAAAGAAAAAAAACTCACTAGTTGCCACTTTTAGAATAAACAGTCAGCTGAAGGCTTTTTTCACAAACAGCCATCTAAAAGTTGAGAGGGATATCAGTCAGAAATGCAAATAAGCATTAGATAAAGGGCTTTCAATGATTTAAAACTGACCTGCAGCCAGCTTGCTTGTCATTGCATGGCTCATTTTCCAGAAAAAATAAAAATTTAAATAGGTAAATAAACGGCCAGAAACACGCAATCGGTAGAGCTCACGTTGGACGTGTTCAGGGCGGTGAAAACTGCGCCCAGCATTGTCCCATAGTTTTGTAACGTCGTGGAATAACTGCGCATGCACCATTTATAATGAGAGTCAATGGATAAGATCAGAGCGCACCCAAAACAGGAAATACGTCACCAATCAGAAAACGTTTTTTTGAAACAAACAATATAACTCATCATTACTCATAAAATATTTTTCCTACACAACTAAAAATGTATACGCATATATTTCGAAATATTTTTATTTTATTATTTCATTTTTATTAATAAAAAAAAAGTCTTCAATGTGAAATGGTCCAGAAGTTCCAGTGGGGCGGCGCCCTAGCGCCCCCTATTGGCCGGCCGCCCCTGGACCCCCTCCCCCACAAACAGGGTTGGAGTGTGTGGGGGTATGATGTATGAGGGAAGCAGAGCACTACGTCTGTAGCATCTTTGCTAGCATGTTTTTATTCTATGCTGTTAGTTTACTGCTATTTTACTTCTATCAGTGTCGACGGTGGGGTGTGTGTGTGGGGGGGGGGCATGGTGCCATGCTCTCAAAGTTATTGAACCAAGAGTTTACTTATGTAGGTCAACATGGATGTTTAACAACATGTTAAAATAAACCAGAATGCAGGAAATGGAATGTACTTTATACAAAATTTCTCTGGGGGAGGACCTCCAGACCCCCCCACCAGTGTGTCCCCCCACTCTGATGCCAGTGGTCTCATGGACTGTGTAATGTGTGGAGACCGACGTCCTGCACCACGTGACCGCGAGCCACCGTGCAGCTTCAGATGGAGCATGCTGGGCCCCCCCAGCCTGTCAGGGAGTGAGAGACGCAGGTGTGTGGTTACCATGGTGACCACAGGCAGCAGCTTTAACACGTTTCTTTTGATCACGGTCGTCTCTGCACGTTTCCCGCATCTCGTTGATCAACTGCAGGGTTTTGTTGGAGTTTGGGACAGAAACTGCAACTTTCAAGACTTTTTCAGAAAAATTTATACCCTAATTAAACTTTTTTTAAACTTCTGGAACAAAATGTCTCGAATCGTTCAAGTGACGGCTGCAGGCTGGACCCCACACCCCTTACTGGAAGACGTGTCCATGGAAACCACGTCTGGGAAGTCCAGAGTCCTCGCACATCAACAAACAAATAACCATGACCCCCCCACACACACACACACACACACACACACTGCAGCTTCATTTGTAACAGGAGATGAGAGGATGCTGGCTGCCCCACCCTCCCACATCTTTAACACACACACACTCACACACACACAGGTTTGTTTTGCTATCTTTATGGGGCCATTGCATTGACTTCCATTCATTTTTCATTCATTTCTATAGCCTAACCCTGACCTTTATCCTAGACCTAAACCCTAACCCACCAATGGGACTTCTTCTTATGGGGCCCGGGCTTTGGGCCCCATAAGAAGCAGTTGATCCTCACAATTAGGTATAACTCAGAAAAATGGGCCTCACAAAGAAACATAAACAACAAGGACACACACACACACACAGCTGGAGGAGTGATAACAGACGCTCCCCTGCAGAGCCAGACTGAACAACACGATCCAAAACAAGGAAGCAGCCAATCAGTGCAGCTGCTGAGGTCACATGACCGATCCAAATGTTTTTATCTCATCGCTGATAATAATAGGCACAGACATTTTTAGGGCTTGCAGAGAAAAATGTTGTTGATGTTATTTTTCTTCTTTCGGCTGTTCCCTCTTCAGGGGTCGCCACAGCGAGTCATCCTCCTCCATCTCTGTCCTCTGCATCCTCTGTCCTCACTCCAACTACCTTCATGTCCTCCCTAACTGCATCCATATATCTCCTCTTTGGCCTCCCTCTTTGTCTTTTTCCTGGCAGCTGCATTTCTAACATCCTTCTACCAATAGGTAGGCGCTGACGCGCGGGGGGAGGATTCCAATAGGAGCTAAAGGGCTACGCTATACGAAGTTAGAACGTTGGTTACGTATCGTAACCCCAGATTTTACGAGTATAGCTGAGCCCTTTAGCTATCGGGCCACACTGTATCGTTCCACTGGCCTCCCCCTCATTCACACACATGTACTCTGTCTTACTACGGCTGACTTTCATTCGTCTTCATTCAAGTGAATACCTCCACCTCTCCAAGTTCTCTTCCACCTGTTTCTCACCACATATCACAATGTCATCTGCAAACATCATAGTCCATGGGGATTCCTGCCTGACCTCATCTGTTGGTCGGTCCATCACCAGAGCAAACAAGAAGGGGCTCAGAGCCGATCCTTGATGCACTCCCACCTCCACCTTGAAGTTATCTGTCACTCCTACAACACATTTCATCACTGTTATGATGTCCTCATACATGTCCTGCTGTCCTCATACATGTCCTACTGTCCTCATACATGTCCTGCTGTCCTCATACATGTCCTGTACCAGTCTAACATACTTTTCTGCAATACCACACCTCCTCTCTTGGCACCCTGTCATATGCTTTTTCTAAATCCACAAACACACAATGGAGTTCTTTCTGACCCTCTCTGTACTTCTCTATCAACATCCTCAAAGCAAAGATGCATCTGTGGTGCTCTTTCTTGGCATGAAACCATACTGCTGCTCACAGATAGTCACCTCTTGTCTAAGCCTTCCTTCCACAACTCTCTCCCAGATCTTCATCGTGTGACTCATCAACTTAATTCCCCTGTAGTTGCTACAACTCTGTACATCACCCTTGTTCTTAAAAATGGGAACCAGCACACTTCTTCTCCATTCTTCAGGCATTTTCTCACCCTCAAATATTCCATTAAATATTTGAGTCAAAAACCTCACTGCCATCTCTCCAAGACATTTCCAAACCTCCACTGGTATGTCATCAGGTCCTACTGCCTTCCCCTTCTTCATTCTTTTCAGAGCTTTCCGGACTTCACCCTCACTAATCTTTCCCACTTCCTGGTCCACAGTTTCTATGACCTCCACTCTTCTTTCTCTTTCATTCTCTTCATTCATTAGCTCCTCAAAGTAATCCTTCCATCTTCCCATCACACTCTCCTCACTTGTTAGAACATTCCCATTCCCATCTTTAATAAGCCTAACCTGCTGCACATCCTTTCCAGCCTGATCCCTCTGTCTTGCCAATCGGTACAAGTCCTTCTCGCCCTCTTTAGTGTCCAGTCTCCCATACAACTCATTGTACGCCCTCTGCTTTGCCTTAGCTACTTCCCTCTTTGCTCTATGTCCCATCTCCTTATATTCCTGTCTCCTCTCTTCAGTCCTCTCACTGTCATATTTCTTCTTGGCTAATCTCTTTCTTTGAATGGCGTCCTGCACTTCACTATTCCACCACCAGGTTTCCTTATCATCCATTCTCTGTCCAGATGACACACCAAGTACCTTCCTACCTGTCTCTCTAATTACTGTTGCTGTAGTAGCCCAGTCACTTGGAAGCTCTTTCTTACCACCCAGAGCCTTTAACAGCTCGTCTCTGAATTTCTCACAACATTCTTCCTTCTTTAGCTTCCACCATTTGGTCTTCTTCTCTGGTTTTACTCTTTTTCTCTTCTTCGCAACAACAGTCATTCTACACACAACCATCCGATGCTGTCTGGCCACGCTCTCCCCTGCTACAACCTTACAGTCTCCAATCTCTCTCAGGTTTCCTCTTCTACACAGAATGTAGTCGACCTGTGTACTCCTTCCTCCACTCTTATAGGTCACTCTATGTTCCTCCCTCTTT
Source organism: Garcialebias charrua (assembly GCA_038048925.1). Classification (NCBI taxonomy): domain Eukaryota; kingdom Metazoa; phylum Chordata; class Actinopteri; order Cyprinodontiformes; family Rivulidae; genus Garcialebias; species Garcialebias charrua. The sequence goes on along the minus strand of JBBPBX010115580.1, from coordinate 5,778 downwards.
TGGAAATAGGTATTGACTATAGCCATTTCCATTCTCTTGGCAAAATCCACCACCATCTGTCCTTCCTGGTTTCTTTCCTTGACACCAAACCTACCCATCACTTCCTCATCCTCTGTTTCCTTCACCAACATGTCCATTCAGGTCTGCTCCAATCACCACTCTTTCCTCCCTGGGAATACTCTCTATCACTTCATCCAGATCTTTCTCCTCCCCATCACATCCAACCTGTGGAGCATAACCACTGACTATGTTTAGCATCAGACCTTCTACTTCTACCTTCAGACACATCACCCTATCTGACACTCTCTTCACCTCTACTACATTCTTTGCCAACTCCTCCTTCAGGACCACCCCTACTCCATTTCTCTTTCTATCCACACCATGGTAAAACAGTTTGAACCCTGCTCCAATACTGCGAGCCTTGCTGCCCTTCCACTTGGTCTCTTGGACACATAAAACATCTACCTTTCTTCTCTGCATCATGTCAGCCAGCTCTCTACCTTTGCCTGTCATTGTCCCCACATTTAGAGTTGCAGAGAAAAACATTGCTAACTATCAATAATAATAAACTAATTTAAGCGTTGAATGGGATTTACTTCAAAGATGATCATGTTTGTGTCATAAAAGGAAAAGTTTCCAAATCCAAATGAAATCTCTGAACCGTTGTGATATTCCAGAGAAAAGTAAGAACTGTGTCGACTCTGTGTCATGTTCAGGCATGGCAGCCGTCAGACGAACATGAGGTCATGAAAACAGACGAGAGGCCGCGTCTTTTCCAGCAATTAGATGGTTCCGATAGGCCTCTGCTCTGTCTGATGAGATTACCAGGGCCGCTCCTCTCGGCTCAGGGTAATTTGAAAAACGCATCCTCATCCTCATCTGCTGCTGCACAGAGGAGAACACTGAGGAGGAGGTTCTGACAGGACCAAGGAGCGAGGAGGAGAAAGCATCTGGATGCAGCGAACCGGTCCAAACAGAAAAGTTCTTCTTCCATTCGTCACAGCACACAGCAGCTCTGTGAGGGCGTCATGTCTGCCTGTCTTATGAAGAGTGCTGGCCCTCCCCTCTCTGACAAAGTGACGGTCGCAGAATTTAAAACGAAGCTGAATTAGTTCAGACTCCAGACTTGGACCGTTGGACCACCAGACCACTGATGGAAAACGATCTATTTAAAATAAAGAATACACCTAACAGTCGTTGTCCTTCCCAAAAAATAAATAAAAAAACAACTGGAGAAACTGCATTTCTTGCAAAAAGACGGTGTGAGTGCTTATGGCTGCAGAACAGCTGAAAGCAGCTGACATGGAAGACCAAGCCTAACTGAGCCGAAGAAAGCAGAAAGAACACAGTTTTTACTGAATTAGGTTTTGAGCACAAAAATTAACAGATTAACTTAAAACGCTTAAATTAGTAAATAAAAAATTCTGAAAAGGCAGAAAGAAGCTTAAGCTACGGAAAAAAAGTGGAACGAGCTGAAATGAGTTTAATTTTTTTAGAACTATCTAAAAAAGCTAAGTCTGGTCCTCTGGACATTCAAAAAAAACAAAAAAACAAAACAAAGCAAAAAATTGTAGAAACGTTTCGTCTTTCGTCCGAAAGACTTCCTCAGTCTGAGGTGCTGGGTTCAGCTCAGTCTTATAAATAGCACCCTCTCACAGTGTTACACAACCAGTTGGCTGATGACAGCCTGAAACCAGCTGCTCACATGATCAAGGAGGACCATCAGCCTAACAATGGATCGTTAGCACCCTGATGGTTGTTTGCTATTCACAGAGGGCTGAGTGATACCAGCAATCACAGCATTGTAGGAGGGGGACAGTTGAACTCGGAGGCCTCCACCCCTGTTTAATGATGGGCGGTTTCTTTTCACAAAGATGGCCTCCTTTACTCCTCTCTCAAACCATCGTTCCTCTCTATCAAGGATGTGAACATCTTCATCCCTGAAAGAGTGACCGCTGGCCTGGAGATGAGTGTAGACTGCAGAGTCCTGACCTGATGATGTTGATCTTCTGTGCTGGGCCATCCTTTTGGCCAGTGGCTGTTTAGTTTCCCCGATATAAGACTGATCACAGCCCTCCTGACACTGAACAGCATACACAATGTTACTCTGTTTTTGCCGGGGGACTGGATCTTTGGGATGAACCAGTTTTTGCCGTAATGTATTTTGAGGTTTAAAAGCCACTGGGACGTTGTGTTTAGAAAATAAACGTCTCAATGTCTCTGAAACCCCTGCAACATATGGAATGGCCACTGGTCTGGGTCTGGGTTCCTTCTTTTCACCTGATGGCTGGCTGGAGTCCTGTTTGGGTTTCTTCTCTGCTTTCAGGAAGGCCCAGTTAGGATATCCACATTTCTCTAGAGCCTGTTTTGTGTGTGATTTCTCCTTCTGTCTGGCTCCTGCGTTAGTGGGGACGCTGTCTGCTCTGTGGTACAGAGTCCTGATGACTCCTAACTTGTGCTCCAGAGGGTGATGGGAGTCAAACTGTAAATACTGGTCTGTGTGGGTGGGTTTGCGGTACACCTCAGTTTGCAAATTTCCTCTATCAGAAACTGAGACCTCACAGTCCAAGAAAGCCAACCTGCCATTTCTTACATCTTCTCGTGTGAACTTGATATATTTATCCACAGAGTTGATGTGATCAGTGAAATGTTGGACTTCCTGAGATTTAATTTTAACCCAGGTGTCATCAACATACCTGAACCAATGACTTGGTGGTCTCCCCGTAAAGGACGTCAAGGCTTTCTTTTCTACCTCCTCCATGTACAGGTTGGCAACAATAGGAGAAACTGGAGACCCCATAGCACATCCATGTTTCTGCCTATAATATTGCTCCCCATATGTGAAGTAGGTTGACTGCAGGCACAGTTTCAAGAGTTGACACAGTTGCTCTGTGGAAAGCGTGGTTCTGCTGTTCAGAGTGGTGTCTGATTTTAACCTTAAACAGACCACCTCTACTGCTTCATCAACAGGAATGCACGTAAAGAGTGATGTAACATCAAAAGAGACCATTGTTTCATCAGTCTCCATGATGACATCCCTCACCTTATCCACAAAGTCCATGGTGTTCTGTATGTGGTGTTCTGAGCTGCCAACTAAAGGGATGAGTACAGATGCCAGATATTTGGAAACATTGTAAGTGACAGAGTTAATCATGCTAACAATTGGTCTTAAAGGTACACCTTGTTTGTGGATTTTGGGTAAACCATACAGACTTGGCGTGGCCTCCCCTGGGTACAGTCTGTGGTACAGAATATTGTCAATAGCCTTGTCCTGCTTCAAAATTTTCAGGCAATCTATCAACTTCTTCTTGTAACCACTTCCTGGATCTCTTTTCAGCGGTTCATAAGTGGTTAAGTCACTAAGGAGTGACATAACTTTCTCATGATAGTCTTTCTGGTTCAAAATCACTGTGCACCTTCCTTTGTCTGCTGGGAGAATTATGATGTTTTTGTCCTTGCTAAGCGTGGTGAGTGCATCCCTCTCTTCTCTACTGATGTTGGAAGGTGGTGGTTTAGCATTACTGAGACAGGCTGAAACTTTGACTCTGAGTTGTTCTGCTTCAAAGTCTTTAATTTTGTTGTTACGGATGGCTGACTCAGTGGCTGTGATCATCTCCACCAGTGGAATTCTACTTGGTGCCACTGCAAAGTTTAGCCCCCTGGCAAGAATCTCTGTCTCCGGCTGGGTGAGCTGTCTGTCAGATAAATTCTTCACCCACTTTTCTGTCTCCCCGGCATGTAACTGTGTATCGGAGTGTTGTCTTACACTGTATGTGTTGTTGTTGGAATTGTTATGGTGTTGACGAGTTATCAGTGAGTTAAATTTGTTTCAACTGCTGCTTATCATCAGCAGAACTGCAGTGCAGAACTGCAGAAGTGCAGAACTGCTTTCAGCTGTTCTGCAGCCATTAAACTGTCCCCCTCCTACAATGCTGTGATTGCTGGTATCACTCAGCCCTCTGTGAATAGCAAACAACCATCAGGGTGCTAACGATCCATTGTTAGGCTGATGGTCCTCCTTGATCATGTGAGCAGCTGGTTTCAGGCTGTCATCAGCCAACTGGTTGTGTAACACTGTGAGAGGGTGCTATTTATAAGACTGAGCTGAACCCAGCACCTCAGACTGAGGAAGTCTTTCGGACGAAAGACGAAACGTTTCTACAATTTTTTGCTTTGTTTTGTTTTTTTGTTTTTTGAATGTCCAGAGGACCAGACTTAGCTTTTTTAGATTTTTCTACCTGGATTATTAAGCATGTATCAGGGTATTTTTTAGAACTAGTTGAAAAAGCAAAATTTAGCACAAAACAGTGAAATGGTATAGCTAAAATAGCAGAAAAAGCTGAAAGGAGCACAACAAGCTGAAACTGGAAAGTTCCTGGAAAACTTTGATGGGGACTGCCTATTTATTATTAAATTATTTGTAATAATAAATATTAATATTAATAATTATAAATATTAATAATCAATCAGATTCTGATTCTGATTAATAATCAATACTAATTATTAATTATCAGTGTTAGTAATTATTAATACTTTGTAAATTTGTTAATTGTTATTTAATATTAATGATTAATTTTCAAAATTGATCATATTAAAATCAATAATTAATATCACTATCAAATATCAATAATAAAAATGTATAATTATTAATATTTAAATATATCATTATTAACATTAATAACAAATGTTAATTATTATTACTAAATAATGATACTAATAATAGGCAATAAAAGGTAATAATAGGTGCCTTCCTTGCTTGTTGAACCAAAATGGCTCCATATTTTACTCAGTTTCTGTTAAGAGTTTTCTCCTTCTATGGGAAATTTGGCAACTTTGTTATCAAAATATGTCACCATGGTAACTGTGAATGCCAATAAAAGTAATTGTACACTTTCTGGAGCCGGAACGGTCGTTTTGATATAACTTGTTTCATGAACGTTCACTGTGGACTGAAGTCACGACATGCTTCTTCAGGCTGCTGCTCCTCTGGACACATGGTTCTGTGCGGGTCCTGGTTCTGACAGGTCGGCAGAGGTGGGGGCTCGAGTCACATGACTTGGACTCGAGTCAGACTCCAGTCATTAATATTAAGACTTTAGACTTGACTTTAAACAAAGTTCTGAGACTTTAGATAGATAGATAAACTTTATTACAGACTCAGAGTCCAACCTAGATAAGAGACAACAACCATGATAAAATAAAATACAAAATACAAATAAAAAATTACAAAAAATTATAAAATAAAATAAAATAAAAAGAACAATAGAAAAAGTACCTAACCGTTCAGGAGGCAATCATACCAATGTCTCCAAAGCACAGATGAATATTTCACTGCACTATATTTGACATTAGTCAACAGTAGAATAATTCTATTATTAGACTTAGACTTGACCGTCTTAACTTGAGACTTGACTCGGGACTTGAGGATGAAGACTTGAGGCTTTACTCGGGACTTGAGGATGAAGACTTTAAACTTGACTCGGGACTTGAGGATGAAGACTTGAGACTTGACTCGGGACTTGAGGATGAAGACTTGAGACTTGAATCGGGACTTGAGGATGAAGACTTGAGGCTTTACTCGGGACTTGAGGATGAAGACTTGAGACTTTACTCGGGACTTGAGGATGAAGACTTTAAACTTGACTCGGGACTTGAGGATGAAGACTTGAGACTTGCAGATCACTGACTTGCTCCCACCTCGGCGGGTCGGATCTGAACCGAGTGGTCCGTTTGACCTGGTCCCTGAGGGGTCACCTCCCTGTTGGCCACTTGGAAAGA
>JBBPBX010115579.1:0-10193 GCA_038048925.1 Garcialebias charrua | reverse complement strand
TATAGTAGAAAGACCGTATCAGAACACCGCAGAAGTCTGAGCGAGCTGCTCATGATAGGTTTCACTTTGAGCTGACTGAAATCTGTCAATCATTTCAGTAGGCGTGTCAAAGTGACCAATCAGCGAGCTCAGTTGAGTCCTCTCCGTGCTCAGCTGCTCATATTACAACAAGGAGAACTAGAGCGTTTGGAGCGAAAAACTAGCGGAAGTGACGATCGGAAGTGACGGTACGGAGGAAATGACGTTAGAAGTTAGGAGTCTGCTTCAGTGTATCTCGGGCTTTAGAGACACTAAATGTTATTAAATGTTTTAGTGTTTAGTGTTTAGATGGTTACTGTTGCACCGAGGGACTGAGAGAAACGCAATGTCAATCCTGTGTATGTCCTGTACATATTGCAGCTCTGACAATAAAGTTGACTTTGACTTTGACTTTGACTAAAGTCGCAGTTACAAATCTTACAAAACGCGTAATTGTGCCCCACCCTACTCTTCTTTAAATTCGCTGTCCCATTTTTCAAGGACGCCTTCTCTCTCGTTACATTCATCTATCTCTGGTGTGTTTTTCCGGGTCTGCCAGCACTAACATCGCGAGAACTGCCACCGAGGCTACTGCAGGTGGCAGTTCTCGCGAGGCTAGTGACAGAGGCACTGGAATGTTTTTTTTAATAATATTATAATACGGGAAATTTCCGGGAAAATAATAATTTGGGATGACGACGGGAAAGAGGGGTAAAATCCGGTAGTTTCCCGACCAAAACGGGAGACTTGACAGATATGTGACTCGCTGTGGAGACCCCTGAAGAGGGAAAAGTCAAAAGAAGAAGACGAAACAGATCCATCCATCCATCCATCCATCTTCTTCCGCTTATCCGGGGTCGGGTCGCGGGGGTAGCAGCCTAAGTAGGGAGGCCCAGACTTCCCTCTCCCCAGCCACTTGGAGCAGTTCCTCCGGGGGAATCCCAAGGCGTTCCCAGGCCAGCCGAGAAACATAGTCCCTCCAGCGCGTCCTGGGTCTTCCTCTGGGTCTCCTCCCGGTGGGACGTGCCCGGAACACCTCACCAGGGAGGCGTCCAGGAGGCATCCTAACCAGATGCCCGAGCCACCTCAACTGGCTCCTCTCGATGTGGAGAAGCAGCGGCTCTACTCCGAGTCCCTCCCGGATGACTGAGCTTCTCACCCTATCTCTAAGGGAGAGTCCAGCCACCCTGCGGAGAAAACTCATTTCAGCCGCTTGTATCCGAGATCTTGTTCTTTCGGTCATAACCCAAAGCTCATGACCATAGATGAGGGTGGGAACGTAGATCGATCGGTAAATTGAGAGCTTTGCCTTTTGACTCAGCTCTCTCTTCACCACGACAGACCGGTACAGCGCCCGCTTCACTGCGGACGCTGCACCTATCCGCCTATCGATCTCACGCTCCAGTTTTCCCTCATTCGTGAACAAGATCCCGAGATACTTAAACTCCTCCACTTGGGGCAGGACCTCCTCCCCGACCCGGAGAGGGCATGCTACCCTTTTCCGGCTCAAGACCATGGCCTCGGATTTGGAGGAACTGATCCTCATCCCGGCCGCATCACACTCGGCTGCAAACCGCTCCAGTGAAAGTTGTAAATCACGAACTGATGAAGCCAGTAGGACCACATCATCTGCAAAAAACAGAGAAGCGATTCTAAGGTCACCAAAACGGATCCTCTCAACACCTTGGCTGCGCCTAGAAATTCTGTCCATAAAAGTTATGAACAGAATCGGTGACAAAGGGCAACCTTGGCGGAGTCCAACTCTCACCGGAAACGAGCCTGACTTACTGCCGGCAATGCGGACCAAGCTCTGACACCGGTCGTACAGGGACCTAACAGCCCTTATCAAAGGGCCTGGTACCCCATACTCCCGGAGTACCCCCCACAGAACCCCCCGAGGGACGCGGTCGAATGCCTTCTCCAAGTCCACAAAACACATGTAAACTGGTTGGGCAAACTCCCACGCACCCTCCAGGACCCTGCTGAGGGTGTAGAGCTGGTCCAGTGTTCCACGACCAGGACGAAAACCACACTGCTCCTCCTGAATCCGAGGTTCGACTATCCGACGGACCCTCCTCTCCAGAACCCCTGAATAGACCTTACCAGGGAGGCTTAAGAGTGTGATCCCCCTATAGTTGGAACACACCCTACGGTCCCCCTTTTTAAATAGGGGAACCACCACCCCAGTCTGCCAATCCAAGGGAACTGCCCCCGATGTCCACGCGATATTGCAGAGTCGCGTAAGCCAACACAACCCTACAACATCCAGAGCCCTAAGGAACTCCGGGCGAATCTCATCCACCCCCGGAGCCTTGCCACCGCGGAGCTTTTTAACCACCTCGGCGACCTCAGCACCAGAGATCGGAGAACCCGACCCAAAGTCCCCAGGCTCTGCTTCCTCAGTGGAAGACGTGCCAGTAGGATTGAGGAGGTCTTCGAAGTATTCCGCCCACCGACTCACAACATCCCGAGTTGAGGTCAGCAGCACGCCACCTCCACCATAAATGGTGTTGGTCTCGTACCTCTTTCCCCCCCTGAGACGCCGGATGGTGGACCAGAATCGCCTCGAAGCCGTACGGAAGTCATTCTCCATGGCCTCTCCGAACTCCTCCCACGCCCGAGTTTTTGCCTCAGCAACCACCCGAGCCGCATGCCGCTTGGACTGCCGGTACCTATCAGCTGCTTCCGGGGTCCCACAAGCCAAAAAGGCCCAATAGGACTCCTTCTTCAGCCTGACAGCATCCCTCACTGCCGGTGTCCACCACCGGGTTCGAGGGTTGCCACCTCGACAGGCACCAACAACCTTGCGGCCACAGCTCCGATAAGCTGCCTCGACAATAGAGGCGCGGAACACGGCCCACTCGGACTCCATGTCCCCCGCCTCCCTCGGAACGTGTTCAAAGCTCTCCCGGAGGTGGGAGTTAAAGCTCCGTCTTACGGGAGACTCTGCCAGACGTTCCCAGCAGACCCTCACGATACGTTTGGGTCTGCCAGGTCTGACCGGCATCCTCCCCCACCATCGGAGCCAACTCACCACCAGGTAGTGGTCAGTAGACAGCTCCGCCCCTCTCCTCACCCGAGTGTCCAAGACATGCGGCCGCAGATCAGATGAGACGACAACAAAGTCGATCATCGAACTGCGACCTAGGGTGTCCTGGTGCCAAGAGCACATATGGACACCCTTATGCTTAAACATGGTGTTCGTTATGGACAATCCATGACGAGCACAGAAGTCCAATAACAGAACACCACTCTGGTTCAGATCAGGGGGGCCGTTCCTCCCAACCACACCCCTCCAGGTCTCACTGTCATTGCCCACGTGAGCGTTGAAGTCCCCCAGTAGAACAAGGGAGTCCCCAGGAGGCGCACTCTCCAATACCCCCTCCAAGGACTCCAAAAATATTTATAAAGTATTTCCATTTTTAAAAAGTCACACAGTGTGAGCCAGTCATTGAAAGGTTCTGCTCTCAAAAAATTCAAAGAGGTTCATTCAAATACTATTTTATAAACCTTTACATCCAGTTAATTTACATTATTGTAACAATATAGGAGTTATTAGTCAGTTTACTGACTTACCTATAGTTTAGACGTGCAGGTATGAGCAGACTTTTATCTGCACAAACTGCCACCAAAGTGCGGGGTCTCAACTTTTTCAGATTAAATCAACAAATCTAACGATGTGATTAGCCAGTAAATGTAATTTCACGCTTAGACTTCAATTTATATTGGTCTACCAAAAAAATAGACCTTTTATTGAAACTATCACAAAAATTACATTAAACATTTGTATCGATATTAGCTCTGATTTAATAACTACGTTGACAAGAATTCAAATTAAAACAAACAGACAATTAAAACTTAACTGTTGGCACATTACTTGACAGATTAATAGCTTATGAAAAATAAGAAATAGGAGGAAGGAGTTCTGGAGCTAAGTTAAGCTAAAGTTGTTTACTTTGAACCAGACTAGGTGACACCGTTTCCCCCACACGAGCAGATTGCTGGGCTCCCGCACGTTCAAACACACCACGGCTCTTTACCTGTTGGAGGTTCGTCTCTTGGAGACAAGAGTGGAGAAGTTTGTGGACACACACGTGGATGGGTTTGTCCAGTGGCCGTCCAGTTGGACTTCAGCGTGAGTGTGCTGATTCACGATACGAGGAACTCGCCTCCCTCGGCAGGGACCAACGGTCGAGCGCACAGACTGACTTTCAAAATAAAACTTTAGAAAACAAATTCTTCCAGAACAGTGACAGGATCACAGTAAGGCTTTGCTATGATCCTAGCGGAGACGTGGGTCGTTGACATATGACCGGGCCGACTCCAGCTTTCCCAGGGAGGAGAGCAGGTTGACAGCTCGTACTCCTCGAAACTCTAAAGGCAAATGCAGGAAGTGCCCATTTATAGGGAGGCGGGATCTGAACCACCTCCTGAATGACTATTGGCTGGTTATAACAAAATAAAAGATGGAAGTTTAATTCCATAGGTAGAAAGTCTCTTGACGGACAACAGGAAAACTGTTTACATAAACAGCCAGGTGGCCTGCTTGCAAGCACAGAAAATGTTATGGCTAACTTCATAGACAAAACAGAGAAGGAAGCTGAACAGCTAACAGTTTACCCTGAACTGTGTCTTAGAATCAAAGCCTGCTCGCTTTTGCAGACATAAAACCAGCAGAAGGTCAAAACTCATGAAAGTAACAGATCATCATTAAAAATGACAAAAATATACTGTAGATCAATTCTGAATTAACACACATTAAAGAGAAAGTTCAATCTGATTAATTAGTGTCCATTAATTCATAATAATTGTAAAAATATATAAGTGTCCATCTGTCTCCTTGAGGGCTTCAAGAAGGTGTAACACTTAGAGTTTCAGAGAGATGTGGAGAGGTGTACTTGAAGGTCAAGACAAAGGCCTATATCACTACATTATTATCACTGCAAATATGGAATTTCCTGTCAGAAGGTTGAAGGGTCTTTATTGTCATATCATGACACATGCTCAATAATCCAGATAGAAAAATCCAAAAAAGTTAAGTCAGGTCCTCTGGACGTTCAAAAACAAAACAACAAGAACAACAACAACAACAACAACAACAACAAGAACAACAAAAAAGATTGTAGAAATGTTTCGTCTTTCATCCGAACTCATTCATTCAGACTGAGGAAGTCTTTTGGATGAAAGACGAGACGTTTCTACAATCTTTTTTGTTTGTGTTGTTGTTGTTTTTTTTGAACGTCCAAAGGACCTGACTTAACTTTTTTGGGTTTCTTTATTGTCATTCACATCACATGTGGTACATGAGGTGGAACCAAATTGTGTACTCAAGGTCCCAGTTATACCCCAAAATAGCAAAAACATATAATGGTAAAAATATAATGTGAGCAACTGGGTATAGGCCATAGCAGCTTAAAGGCAAGAAATCAGCAGCATGGATAATCGTCATCAGCAGAAGTGTCCCAGGTCATACTGCTGCCTGCTGAAGTTATTTGCTCTTGCATATGGCCAAATAATTTTATATAAATAATCATGTGTTGTGAAACTGACAGTGATTCAAATGTGTTAGTAAGTATAAACTGAAGTTGTTATTTTTTGTCAATAAAAGTAACAATCCAGCTCGGCCTTGGCTACATTTGAACTAGCCGTTAGCTTATCAATTTGGTCAGAATCAAACTTTATTTCTTCAAACTGAGGTAATTCAAAAAGCTATCTACAGCAGGTAAGATAGTCATTGTTCATAACAGTTCCACAGAACCCTGCTACAAAAGATCTGAGCCTCAGCTTTAAGGGCACCTAAGCCCCAGGGGTGAACTGATTGAGCCATTTTTGGCCTTTTCGACTCGGCTGACTGAGAGACGCCTTCATTAATCTGAGGCTTCTGACAACTGTCTGTCACCAGCAGAGGGGGATTTCCATACATTCAGTCTCTGCTTGTGTTTGAGAACAAAGCTGCTTGTTATCTCACAGCCATAAATTTTGTCATGGCATCTCTCACCAGAGCCTGCCTCGACGTCTGGTCTCAGAGCTAAATCAGTGCTTCCCAGTCTGAGCGCAACGTTTAGAAACTAAACTCTGACGGATACATGGTAAGCATTTCCCACCTCCACAGCACCAAAATCCTCCTTAAATCACTTTAAAGTGAGGCCTAAAAAACCTGCTAACCTGTCTGCACAGTCTGTTCTGTGTAAATAGTTTGTGTTGGTGAACAGAGGATACACAAAGGCTTTGAGCTGACAGTGTTGACACTGAAATAATAGGCTCTGCAAAAACTATCCGCTGACAGGTTGTCGTGTTACAGTTTAACAATAGCTGCTGATGACAGGCAAGTGTTGGAGCTGCTCTATGAGTTTCACCAGGCAGGGATTGCTGTGTCTTCTGCTTTTATAGTAAATCTGTACAGTAATTGATAAGAATATGTTAGACAGTTAAATCTTTTTGCAAAAATGTGACAAAAATGATTTGGTCCTTTTCATACGTTTTAATTGTGTACACATTGAACACTATCAGAGTTTGCTGTTGTGTTGCTTGGCAATTTGCAGTTGAAGTTACAAAATAAATTAATGAGATGAAACAAAGCAAACGAGCCTAATGAACAACAGGGGAAAACGTTGGTTACGTATTGTAACCCCAGATTCTATGAATGTAGGCATAGCCCTTTAAGCCACACCTATTGGGTTAATCGCTGCGCTTCGCGCCAACATTGAAGACTTCTAGTCCACGCCCACCTGCTGTGGGCCACACCCTCGGTCTACTATATAAGCGGCCATTGACTGAGCAACTCAAGGTGTCCGCGGGGTCTTGAAAGTTATTAAAAGTTGATAAATCAATTTTGGGAAAATTAAGGGTCTTGAAAAGTAATAAAAAGTCTTGAAAGCGATTTGATGAGGTATTATTTTTTTTTGCTGTTATTCTAGCTTTAAATAATTTGACAGCAAAAAGTATGTATGACTAATATTTGTTTTCCTCATCGCGGAAGATTCGGAAACTGCTTCGCACAAATGTAGAGTGTCAGGTTACAACAGCCTTTACAGCTAGGCCTATCTTGTGCGCATGCGCGGTTGCTTTATCTCCAAGTCTGTGTGTTTGAGTAAGTTGCCGCGAGACCGTGAGAACAATGGGTAAATGCAAGTTTTCTGACTCCTGGTTGGAGATGCCTGATTGGCTGAGGCCTGTCGCCGAGAATAATTGCAAGGCTTTTAATAATAATAAATAATAATAAACTTTATTTGTATAGCACCTTCCTACAATGCCTTGCATTGACCAAGGTGCTTAACAGGATAAAAAGATGAATAAACTGGAACAATAAATCAGTGAAAATAGAATAAAAAACAACAGTAATAAAAGAAGGCAATGGAAATAAAAGAAATGCTACATACTAAAATACCAAAAGTAATAAAAGTTACACATTGAAAGCTTTTTTGAACAAGTGGGTCTTCAGTCTGGTTTTGAACAGAGTCAGATCAGAGGTTTTAGTACATTTTGTAAAAAAAAAAGATGAGCGTAGCCTCAATGGGCATAAACGCTGGGCATAAACGCTGAAGCTGAGTTAGAAGAGCTGAAAAAAGAGAAAAGTTTTACAAGAGGTGTGTGATTCTCTGCAAAAAGATGCAGGTCAGTTGGTAGAGCAGGCAGAGGGAAAGTCAGGTTCTTTAATGGCCCAACTGATCACCAAGTCCAATGTCTTGAGAAGGAGACGTAAAGAAAAACTCAGTTAGCTGATGCAAACTGAAGAGTTGCTGGAATGCAAAGCAACTGCACTGAGGCACATGTAATGATTACTGTTTATTTCTTATTCACCATTATTCAACCAAGTTACTTTAAAATAGCTACGAGTCTTGTTGTAACCCAAGCTATATTTTCTTAAACCTAGTTGTGGTTCAGTTTCTTCTTTTGAACTTTTTTCTTTCCACTGCATCTCAGTTCTGTTGTAGGTTTGAGATTCACAGATTTAATTGAAAACAATAGCAGTTTTGTAAATCAAAGATTTGTTGCTTAATAAAACAAAGTGACGATAAGGTCTTGAATTTATTTTGGAAGGTCTTTAAAAAGTCTTGAAAAGGTATTGAAATTAACTTCATTATTCCTGCATATACCCTGCAACTGCTCCCAAAAAGGCAAAAAACTTTCAGCCAAATGAGAGCCAGTGAGGCCCAAGGCTTAAAGGGCTACGCCTACATTCTTAGAATCTGGGGTTACAATACGTAACTAACGTTCTATTTCATGTAGGCTCTGCCCTATAAGCCACACCTATTGGGTTAAAGGCAGAGCAGGATATGTCCATGTCTCACTGGGTCTGACTGGAACCAAAAACCCTGGCAACCGCAACCCTCAATAAATGTAAATAGCAGGTGAGCAACCTGATTAACTGATGGTGAATGAATAAGTTTATTCATAACAGAATCAAGAACAGCTCCAAGAGTACTTCTGACTTGAAGGAACGTTTGAACTGTAACACCCATCAATAAAGACAGAAACAACTGTGTTCCTCAAAGAGGAACTGGAGATATCTCGCAAATAAAAACGGATGAATGGAGTTGCTGACGACCAGGAGACTGCAGAGCAGATATTCTGTACCGAGAGGCCACTGAACAAAGCTGTGGAAGTTGCCATCCCTCGAGTAGAATGAGCTCTAGCGCCATCAAGGGGCTGTAGACCAATTGAACTGTAAACCTGGGAGATGGCCTCACACAACCAATGCGACAATCGCTGAGAGATCAAAGGTTGACCCTGAGAGTGTCCTCTGAAATATACAAAGAGCTTATCAGATTTACGTATCGCAGATGTACGTTCTACATAACATCTGAGAGCTCGAACCGGGCAAAGCATATGTAACTGCTCCTCCTCTGGTTTAATGTGAGGAGGAAGAAAAAAACCGTCCAATGTGATGATCCTGGACCTGAATGAACACGTTATGACCTTAGGTACGAATGCTGGATTAGGCCTAAGTTCAGCAGAGCTTCCATCTCCTTAAATTTTTAGAAAGGAAGGAGAAACAGACAGTCCAGAAAGGTCACTCACTCTTTTAGCTGATGCAAGAGCTAACAATAGAGCTGTTTTAAAGGACAGAAACTTTAACTAACTTCCAGGCTGTCATATTGTTAAGTTTGCAGATGATACAACGGTGGTGGGATGCATCACAAACAATGATGAGTCCAGCTACAGACAGGAGGTGGAACACCTGGAGAGCTGGTGCAAAGAGAATAATCTTCACATGAATGTGAAGAAGACAAAGGAGATGATTGTGGACTTCAGAAGGAACAAACACACCCACGCCCCACTGAAAATAGGTGGATCTGCAGTGGAAGTGGTCTCCAGCTACAAATACTTGGGTGTACACTTGAATGATAACCTCAGCTGGAGCAACAACACCACCAGCCTGATCAAGAAAGGTCATCAAAGACTCTACTTCCTCAGACGGCTGAGACGTGCTGGTCTGAGCAGCCCAGTTCTCACCTCGTTCTACAGGTGTGCAGTGGAAAGCGTCCTGTGCTCCAGCATCAACGTGTGGCATGGAGGCTGCACAGTTGCAGAGAGGAAAGGTCCAAATTGCCGAATCATGTGAGGTTTCATTCGATCTGAGCTACAGGTCCCCGTCTGCCCCCTGATGTAGCCCGGTCGGCTGTAAACGAGTCCCAAACCGCACTGCACGTCCGCGGCTGTCCACCACTGTTCCCATCGTGCAATTCAGCTCGAACAACAGCTCGTTCATTGAGGTCACAGCTCGGATCACAGAATCTTGTTGAGCAGGAAGTTTCGCCAGCGCGTTGATTGCCGCGGTAGTCTTCCTCAGCTTCCAGTAGCAGAACCCTCCGCCTAAGCCAAAAAGCAGAGCACCTGCTACCATAATTCCAATTATCCACAGATCTTCCACGTCCTCGACTGAAAGAACGGTCAGACACATTAACTTCCACTCGCCCCACGAGTCCATAATGTAGCCAATTGCATGCGTGTCGAGGGGGCACGCCAGTTCTCCTGGTCCGGAGCGCTTCGTGGAAAAAAAATGTATCGATAGAGGAGACAGCCCACGCAATTAAATCCATTTCCAAATTGCTTCGAGTGAGCGCTGAAGAGTTGCAGACGAGACAAAAATGCAAAAGCAGGGAGGAGGAAAACTTTAGGGCAGGAGAGGAGCAGAAAGAGAAGCGACCTGCTTCGCCAAGAGCCAGAAGTAA
>JBBPBX010115578.1:0-10193 GCA_038048925.1 Garcialebias charrua | reverse complement strand
ACTTTGAAATCTTTGTCTCCTGGCAGAAACAGAGGGCACTAACACTGGTTAGGAGTTCACTGTCATTAGCAGATTGAAATCATTCGGACTCTCCAGGATGAGTTTGTTTAAGAACTGACTGGAAAATTAACCAATTGGAATGCTGTTGTAAAGTGGGTGGTACCAAAACACAGGACTTCAGGAAGGCCTTGCAAAGTTTTTTTTTTTTTTTGAGAACATGAAGATTTGTGATGCATTCAGTTGTAACCTTTTCATTCAAAACGTCACACAGAAATTGTAGTTGTTCTAACAAAATGAAGATTAAATGTCCAATTCAGGTTTACATCAGTAATTTTCAATATTTCAGCTGTTTGTGTTTCCATTATATAATGGCATTATACAGAAACAGTAAGTTATATGAATTACTGTTACTTTTCAGTCTGACTTATTGAAATGACATGTTGTACTTGAACAGAGACTGGGTGAGCCGCATGTCCTTCTGGGTAATCTTGGGACAGAAATGGATGGACTTTTTCAGGTTATGAGTTCGGATTGATTATTACTGTTTGTTGTTCTCTTTAGTGTTGGTTTGGGATTTATGTTCAGGTGTTTGTTAGTGACTGTATAAAATCAACACCATAAGTCAGATGTTGCACTTGACTGATAAAAGAGGACGAGCATATCTTCTTACCAAGTCACGGATTTGCAAAACTGAAAATAAAGTGACATAATTGAATAGCAACTCCATTGTTTGTCTGAAGTTAGCGTTTGGAAGGATGGCACTACATTAAATCCTTACTGAAGGCCTAGCTCTTATAGTCATGGTTTGCCCCTGGTGGTGGAAACACTAAAGCTAGATTCATACTTGACGCGCCGCGCAGCGCGCGAGGGTGCGCGCTCCAAAAGTGACGCAATTTCACAGTCCCCGCCCCTGCGCGTTGGCCCCGCGCGTGGGATTAGCGCGTGCCGTGCACCTCTGAATTTTTGAAACTCCGCAAGCCTGTGCGCGCGCGGTGGGCGCTACGATTTGATTGACAGGTCCCCACCGACAGCCTTCACCCTCTTCACGCCGGAGCCTGCAGCTGTTTGCGCCGCTGTGGTCGTGGAGACGGAGTCGCGACGCATGGAGGAATGTTTTGTGACACAAAATGTATTAAATTCTCCTTCGTTCCTGATCTGGAGTCGGACTTTTCTTTTGTTTTTTCGCCAAAAGTCACGTGATCGCTTTCTCCTCCGCTGACTCCATGCATTAAAACCGCAAATAAAGACAACAGTTCAGCACGCGAGCGGAAAGCTATTTGTTTTTGTTGTGTGATTTCAAACAGTTCTTCTTCTACGGTAGATTTCTTCTTCTACACCTTTCTTGCAACATATGCACAGGTTTTAGAGGGTACTGCCTCCTGCTGGTCCGTAAAAGAACAGCACTTTGCCATGCGCCGCCGTGGGACAACTATAAACACAGAGGCGACACTGTAAACGCATTTCGCCGCACGGCACAGTGCACGCGCAGCGCGCGCGCTCCAGCCTGCGGACCAAAGCGCGAGTCTAACTCAGCCTTAATAGACAGGTAGGTCAAGCCTTCACGGTTATGTCTGTAAGGATGGCTCCCTCTGTTGGTCGGTCTCCCTCCTTACACGTTGTCTCCCAGGTCTATGTCTCAGACTCAGGTGTTATGATTTTAGGTAATTATGGGGTGTATATTAGTTTGCGTTGGTGTGTGTGTCATTGTCGGGTCATTCGTCTGTTCCCCTGGTGTGTCGTGTCCATGCTTCAGCTACAGCTCCTTGGTTTTGTGAGTACACCTCGTCAGTCTTCGAGTTTCTAGTATTACAGCAACAGTTCGAGCTACAGTCTTTAGGTTTTGTGATTACTGCCACGTCAGTGTTTGAGTTCTTGTTATTAAAGTGTTTTTGATTTACTACTCGTGCCTCTGAGTGTCCACCTGTCTGCACCACTGGGCTCATTTCCCCAACACCACACCGAATCATGACATTAATGACCCGACACTGACACACACACCAACGCAAACTAATATACACCCCATAATTACCTAAAATCATAACACCTGAGTCTGAGACGTAGACCTGGGAGACAACGTGTAAGGAGGGAGACAGACCAACAGAGGGAGCCATCCTTACACAATCGGGTGTATTACAGACTTACTACAGTTATCACAACCCTGTATACTCTGTTTTGGCTGGATCTACATCTTAACCCTGAATTCAGGAAATGAAGGTTGTTGTTTTTTTGGACATAGTCTTAAAAGCTCCCATCTTTTTTTTTCTTTTTCTTTTTTGGTTGCTAAATATGACTGTTTACTTTAGTGCATGCTGTAATCAGAAAGCAGTGTGGATTGTTCCCCTGTAGGCTTAGCACCGTTCCTCTTTAGGATCTATTCTTCTTTAGGTCTATTCTTCTTCATCTTTTGCATTATGGCGACGTTCCCCTTACGGATTAGCCTGGCCCTCGCCATTCCTACGCAGCTCCGCTCAATTCTCATTTCCCTTCACTGCTGGGTCTGGGACTTGTCCCATAGACAAGGATATCTCCGGTAGATTTTTGACCGGACCAATCAGAGAACAGAAGGCGGAGTTTTGAACGACGTCGACTGACGTCGTCATTCAAAATGGCTGCCGCCACGAAGGAATTTTCAATAAAACAAGGTAAAAAACTATTATTTCTCTGCTGATAAAAAATGTATTTCTTAGCTAACGTTATATCAGAAGTGTTCCTGAGCAATCAGAGAGCAGAAGGCGGAGTTTTGAACGACGTCGACTGACGTCGTCATTCAAAATGGCTGCCGCCACGAAGGAATTTTCAATAAAACAAGGTAAACTATTATTTCTCTGCTGATAAAAAATATATTTCACCGCTGACGTTATATCAGAAGTGTTCCTGAGCTTAACAGTTCCTAAATCAATTCACGAAATGGTCAAATCTGCTGGATTTAAATAGTTTCGGTTTGACATTTTCCAAACAGCCTCGGGTGCGCTACGAAAATAAATGATAAAAAATCGAATTTTATCTCAAATGTTTCATCTAGGCCAACAGTCAGTAAATTAGAGACATATAATTACACACTGGTAGCAGAAAAAATATCCACCGAGTGGTTTCTGAGCTTTTTATCTGAATAGCCTGGACCTCGCCAGGCTAAACTAACAAAACTCCGCCTTCTGTTCTCTGATTGGTCCATTCAAAAATCTAACGGAGAAATCGCTGTCTATGGGAGAGATGCCAGACCCTAGTACAAAGCGAAGTGAAGGACATGGGTCTGGTATCAACCAGGCTACTTACGGATAGCTGCGATAAATTTTTGCCGAAACCCCCCCTCGGAACAGCTGCTCCCACCGGTGGGCAGACACAACGGTACTCACGTGTAGTGCCGGTAGCGCGCAACCGCTTCCCGTTTCGGGTCGTTGTCATGGTTTGCTACTAGGAGCTAACGCTAACAACAACTGGAGTGGATGGGAACCGGAAGTGGCAGATAGGGGCCAAGATGGTGTAGTGGCAAGGGAACCGGACTTGTGATCCGAAGGACCCAGGTTCGAGTTCGATCCCCGGCCACTACACACCTTGGGGTGTCTATGAGTGCACACCTATTTCCCCAGCTCCCCGGGCGCTGACAACGGCTGCTCACTGCACCACCTGGTGGTGGTTGGGTTAAATGCAGAGACCAATTTCGTCTGTCAAGTATGGGAAACATACACAGATGACAAGAATGTGAAATTTAATTAATTTTTAATTTAATGTGGGTTGCATT
This sequence comes from Garcialebias charrua, assembly GCA_038048925.1. NCBI lineage: Eukaryota > Metazoa > Chordata > Actinopteri > Cyprinodontiformes > Rivulidae > Garcialebias > Garcialebias charrua. Next base: position 6,454 of record JBBPBX010115578.1, on the reverse strand, counting down.
TTACCGGAAGTACGTCACAACCCCCCGTGGCATATAGTCTATTATAGCTCTCCTTCCTTCATCTGTCCCCAAGCACACTGTACTTTTTACCGCTGCAGCCCCCTAGTGGTTACCTTATCTTTACTCGTCACTACATCACTACTTCAATAGATGCATAGCTTAACACACACAAACTAATTACTTGGCAACTTTCGTTTCGCAGTCTTTGAAAGAGTTTGGGAGTGTGGGAAGATGTAAAGTGGACAGCCCAATTCAGGAGGAGCGTGGGGGGCATTCAGTCTTGGAAGAGACCGTTTTCCTTTGCTCTATCTTTCACTTTTTCTCACTCTCTTTTTCTACCACTTTCCATTTTGCAATGTTTGCTGTTGTTTCAACTTGTAACTTTGTTTTAAGTTTCTGATATATGACGTTTTTGATCATCTGTTTGCCTTGATCGCGGACCTTCAGTCCATGGATTATCATTGCAAAGCAGTGATGGTTCGTGGTCAGAATTTGTCTGCTTTGGGTGGAATTAACCCTTTTTTCTCCCAGTTTAAGACTGTCTTTGCAGGTTGTACTAAGATGCCATGCAGGGATAATAATAATAATAATAATAAATTCAATTTATACCGAACTTTTCATTAATAAAAATCTCAAAGTGCTAGATGATGCTTGGAGGCTGCCAAGAAGAGATGGAGGACACAGGACCTGGAGGATCTACCCACCACATGTCCCAAATGTGTCTAAGTTGTAGATGGAAACACATTTTGAACTTAAACTACTGGGGCCTCATGTACAAAGACTTGCGTAGATTTCTTACTGAAAAGTCACGTACGGACAAATCCAGAAAAGTGTCCACGCACAAAAAAATCCAGATTTATCAAACTGTGCGTACACCGGAATCCACGCACATTCCTTATGTACAACACAATCAACGTGGAATTCAGCGCACATGAGAGAGTGGCCGACTCCGCCCTTGACACGCCTCCGTATGAATATGCAAAGTCATTCAAATATGCCATGCACGACAGGAATGTCGTCTCTGCTCCATTGCAAATCATGTCGGAACGTGGAAAAAAGAGGAACTTCACGGACTGTGAACAGAAATCACTTCTGAGTGAGGCAGAGAAGCACGGAAAAAGGCTTTATTCGGCACGCACAGTGCAAAACAAACCATCCACTTTTAAATAAGAAGTTGACCAAGCTGATCTAACATGCCTGTATAGCTTAGTGGCGAACGCGCCCGCCCTTCGTCCCAAAGGTCGTGAGATCGACTCCCGCTTGGTACAATGTTTTTTTTTTTCATTCCAGATTTAAAGACCACAGGAAAACTATTGAATGAAACAACAAGAAATAGAACAATACATGAAATGAAAGGAAGCAGACGATTTATTGTTTTGTAAATAGTTTTCATGTGTATTTCAATCTGGAACGAAAAAAAAAAGAAAAACGTTGTACCATGCGGGAGTCGATCTCACGACCTTTGGAACTAAAGGCAAGCGCTTTACCCACTGACCTAAACGTAGGCGTGTTAATACAGCTTGGTTAACTTCTTATTTAAAGAAATTACATCTCATTGTTGTCAATATTGTTGCCACTATCTGGCGCATGCTTTTATATCCACTCATCTAATTGCGTCCATGTGGATGTAATAATCGTTAATCATGTGTGTTTGGTGGGATTTATGATTGTTTTCACATCGTGGACACGGTTTCACAGATCACCTGTAAGTGTCGCCAAAGGAACAATAACCACAGAAACGTGCGTACGCAAGCAGGGGAGCAGCCGTGGATTTCTACGTGGAAGCGCAGATATTCCCGTTCATATCAGATTTGATACATACGCCACTTTGCGTGGAAAGTGACGTGCGCAATGTTTTTGTGCGCACGCATGGTTGATACATGAGGCCCCTGGTTACTAGTGTGGTAGTTGCTAATATTGAATTTACTACAGTCTGACTTGTGTGTTTTTAACCCAGGAGGACACCCTCACCTACCTCACAGGCTTGGACCCACACCCAATCTGAGGAGAAGATGGTATAGCAATTATTTTGCTTTTCAATAACTCACTTTAGGATGATTTCATTTGTTTTCTGGAGTTATTTTTTTCTTTAGATGTTCCAGGTGCTGCAGTCTATTCTTTCTGACCATGTTTGTACATGACAAATTAAAGCTAGTATATTTGCAACAACCCAGTGCACCTGTACGGTAATTGTAGTCTATCTAAAGGCTGAGTTAGACTTTCGCTTTGGTCCGCAGGCTGGAGCGCGCGCGCCGCGCGTGCACTGTGCCGCACGGCGAAATGCGTTCATAGTTTCGCCCCTGTCTTTATGGTTGACGCACGGCCGAGCATGGCAAAGTGCTGTTCTTTTACGGGCCAGCAGGTGGAAGTAGCCTCTACAACATGTGCATATGTTACAAGAAAGGGTGTAGAAGAAGAAATCTACCGTAGAAGAAGAACTGTTTGACGTCACAACACAAATAAAATGGCTTCCCGCTCGCTTCATTCTTGAACTGTCTTTATTAGAGGAGCAAATTATAATAGAACAACAGTTATTGTGTCTTGCAATTTTAATGAGACGAAGAAGACGCAGAAGGAGATGGTATGTTCGGCCATTACACTCTCAGAGACGTACTGGTGGGGAATATAACATGCATGTCTGCACGCCGATTTGATGACCTGCTACATCGTATTTCGCCTTTCATACGACATGGAAGGACCCACAGCAGCCCTGTGACATTACCCGAGCGTTTGGCAGTGACTTTAAGAATCCTGGCTTCAGGTAGCAGCCAGAAAAGTGTAGCAGCCAGCTACAAACTTGGTGCAACTACGGTTTCCCTGATAGTCTCTGAGGTGTGCCAAGCTATATTGTATATTGCTATATGTATTTGAATGTTAAATGATTTTAAATAAAATGAAACTACATTGAAATATCCACTTCAGCTTTCCGTCTGTTTTGTTTGCATATTGTATTTACAAAGCCACTAACAGTTGTATTACATAAAATTTGGTATGAAAGACTTTTTTATAACTGTAAGAACATTAGATGTTAGAATTATTTGGAAACCTGAAATGGCATTGTAAATATAAGTCCCATATTGCATTAAAATGAAGCATTGCTACCTGACACGAAAAATCTCAATGTGTAGTAGCCTTTATTTCACCAGGAATGTGAAGTGGAATGTGGAGAAACCTGTAGAAATAGTGTTTTGATTTTAATGTGTGCAAAAATTGCATGCTGTCTAAAAATAATTGATAAATGTGTAATTGTGCATTACAAATGTATCATTTGAATCAAAGTCAAGTCAAAGTCAGCTTTATTCTCAAAACAGTAATATGTACAGGACATACACAGGATTGAAATTGCATTTCTCTCTGTCCCTCAGTGCAACAATAACTATTTAAACACTAAAACATTTAATAAACATAAAATGAAATAAAGTGTAATACTGTCCTGAGTTTTTGCATAGTACTTTTTCATAGTAGTATAAAAGTATAAAGTTTTCACCAACACCAACATTTAATATCCATAAACATAAAATGAAATAAAGTGTAATACTGTCCTGAGTTTTTGCATAGTACTTTTTCATAGTAGTATAAAAGTATAAAAAGTTTTCACCAACACCAACATTTAATATCCATAAACATAAAATGAAATAAAGTGTAATACTGTCCTGAGTTTTTGCATAGTACTTTTTCATAGTAGTATAAAAGTATAAAAAGTTTTCACCAACATTTAATAAACATAAAATGAAATAAAGTGTAATACTGTCCTGAGTTTTTGCATAGTACTTTTTCATAGTAGTATAAAAGTATAAAAAGTTTTCACCAACACCAACTGAGTGAGCTGATGCTAGGGCTGTCGCTTCTGCTACTGCTGCTTGACCCTGGCAAGTGTCGAGGTGGTACGGGTATGGGCACCGTTGGACAGGGAGGAATTGGCGTGGAGGACCTGTGCAGAGGAAAACACCCTGCGTTTGAAGTACTGCCAGTTTCATGGCCAGTAGGCGTGAGGTTGTGAGAGACGATGGGTGTGATGTACTCATGGTCGATGGTGGTGACGGTCTGGTCCATGGGGGTGAGGGTCTGGTCGATAGGGGTGAAGGTCTGGTCGATTGGGGTGACGGTCTGGTCGAGGCACCATGTATCGTCCTGTGCTTGGCTCTGTGGTGTTTCTTCAGGCTAAAAAACAGACATTGACATCCATCAGTACAAAATGAAACGGTAACGGATACAATGCACATATGTGTTAAATAAAAACAAATGTTTGTGTAATTGTTAGCTTAATAAACAGAAGGTGAAGCATCAACACACACACAGGCTAAATTTGTTTACAGTTGAGGTGTGCAGATCTAAAATGGTTATTTCCACTATTTCACATTTACTGGTCAGCAGCTTGATTTATATTTTCATTAAGCCATGTTTTGGTCATTCATTCTCACAGTTTATTGTTTATATGACTACAAAGGGGAAACAACACGGCAGGCTGCACAGCATGGCCTGCTGTATTCCATGCTAAGCTAGCTGTAATAAAAGCAGTACTAACTTTTTTTTTCTTTCATTTTTACCTCTTTTTCCATATTTGTGTCCTTTTCTCGGTGTTTTATAAAACTCGACAGCCAACTCAGCTCCACAACGAGGATTGGTACCGGTTTGTTGGTGCCAGGATCGCCACTTCTGATCACCCTCTTTTTGGCCTTCACGAAGCGATCCCGCATGTTTTTCTTCCTCCTTCTGCATCGCTTCTGTGCCAGTTGCACATCGAGGGATCATACAAATGGCGATACATGCGGATGAGTTCAGCCAGAGCAGCTTCGAAAGCGTCCATCTTGTTTTGAGCCCAGTCCATACGTCACTGAGCGCGGCGCGCGCTCTAGGCTTGCGGAGTTTCAAAAATTCAGAGGTGCACGGCACGCGCTAATCCCCTGCGCGGGGCCAACGCGCAGGGGCGGGGACTGTGAAATTGCGTCACTTTTGGAGGGCACACCCTCGCGCGCTGCGCGACGCGTCAAGTATGAATCTAGCTTAATGATGTTTATTTCAACTTGCGATTGAGGATGTTGTGTGTCTAGGTCTGATAGGATGTCTCCCGTGGACCAATCCCGTCTCTTGGGTCATGTTTGTAGTTATATCTATGTTAATCTTTTCAAAACCTCCAAATCTGGTCTTGTTGTCTGTGTCTCAGAACATGCCTTTGAACCATTGTGTGGATCTATCTGGTTTCCTTTGTAACTGGACCATCAATGAGGGATAACGCACTTCCAGCAGTTGCTGCACCATCTGTTACATCTGAACTACTGTAAGTTTAAATTGCCTTGCATTTATTCATAATCAAAAAAATGTTTAACATGTCATGTATATTAATTTGTTGTTGTTGTTTTTTGGAGGGGGGGGTTGTTGGTGTTTTATTTTTTTGACTATGAAGGCTGTGATGTGTAGCGCCAGACTGGATCCCTGAAAACAGAAGTTAGTCAAGTCAGAGCTTCAGAAGAAACCCAAAGCAATTTCTAATAATTTAGTTTCATATATGTATATAGTTTCATATATAACAAGTGGAGCATTATAGCAAAAGCCACAATACTTTGCTTGTGAAAGTAAATCTGTTGGGCCTCACGTTGACACTCGGACAACAATAGGGTACCGTAAACACCGGTGTATAATACGCTCCGGTGTATAATACGCTTTGGCCAATATTTGGAAATAAATCAGAAAAATCGGTAGATAATACGCTTCGGTGTATAATACGCGCTGCCGTGACAGTCTTTTTTATGGCCACTAGATGGCGCCACGATACGCCTCCAGGAACAGTCTGCAGGTAAACAGACTACAGGGTGCATTAGCACCCATAGCAGCCGAAACTGGTACTGCACCATTTTTAGGCCAAAATGAAAAAAGCGAATCAGAGCCAAAAATGGGTCTAAAAATATGGGAAAAAATCTGTAGACAATACGCTTCGGTGTATAATACGCAGGACATTCAAATGAGCAATAAAAGTGCGTATTATACACCGGTGTTTACGGTATATGCCACGGGTAGTGGTGACGTACTTCCGTTAAAATCTGGGCTCTACGCTACACTTCCGGTTCTGGTCGACAGCAGTTGTTTTTAGCGGTAGCTTCTAGAACTAGACCATGTAAAAGACACAAAAGGTAAATTATCTGCGAGCTACTGGTACAACAAGAGAGATTTGTTGTGTGCCGTTGTGTCCAGTGAATAGCAGGTACAATAGAGCGCTTAGTTTTTTATATTTTAATGCCAGAGTTCGTGGCTAACCGAGTTAGCCTTAAAGCTAACACTCGGTTGTAGCCGGCGTTTTAAACCTCAGAATATTCAAGAGCCAGCATCAAACAGTGGTTAAAAATGAGCTGTACCTGCATTGTTCGAGTGGAATAATTCTCCCTTCCACTTCCATGACTGGAACCAGACTTACCTTCAGAGTTATTTATGTAGTTGGACACATAAAGCTTAAATCCTT
>JBBPBX010115577.1:0-10193 GCA_038048925.1 Garcialebias charrua | reverse complement strand
TTCCGCTTCTCGGCAAGGCTGGTCGCATCTCCTTTTGCTCCTAAACCTCCCTGGTTTCCCCCCCCCCCTGCTTCTGCATTTGTCTCGTCTGTTACTCTTCAGCGCTCGCTCGAACCAATTTGGGATGGATTTATGTGCGTGGACTGTTTTCTGGGCTATTTCATCTATCGATACTATCGATAACAAAAATTTCCGCGAAGCGCACTGGCCAGGGAGAGCCAGGGCGCCCTACCGACACGCATGCGGTGAGCTACATTATGGACTCGATGAGCAGGCTAATGTAACTGTCCGCTCTCTCTGTCGGAGACGTGGAATCTCTGTGGTTTATTGGGATACTGGTGGCTGTCTGCCACTGAAGGGCTGAGGAGGACCGCAGCGATCGGCGTGCTTGCGAGACTTCCGCTCAGCGAAAATGCTTTGATCCAGGCTATGAATGACCTTCCCAGCTGTTGTACGGGCTGGACCACACGGTGGGAGAAGCGGTGGCTGCCGCAGACCTGCGGTGTGTGGGACTCGTTTACAGCCGTCCGAATTAAAACAGGGCACATACGGAAGGATCTTTTTAGCTTGGAACCTCTTTCGATTCGGCGATTTGGACCCAGAAACAGCACCTGGACTTAAAGACTGCAGTAAAAAGAACACTGTGGCCTGACTGAAAAATAAAGCAACTAAACTAATCTAATCTGGCCTCTGGCCTTGGACTGAAGGCTGTCTACAAATCTTCTCCTGAGCTGGGAGCTGAAGGGACCCGCTGCCCTCCCCCCGCCTCCCCCCCAGAGGCCTCTGTGTTGTGTGCGTTCTCGGTTGGAGCCGAGCTGTGAGACCTGCGAACTGTTCTTATCTGGAGCTGATACACACAGACTGTTCCTCCCTGCCTGCCGTCATAAATCTGCAACAATGTCTTGTCTGGTTGTGCTTATCGCTGATAGAGTTTTTGGGACTTTATCATAGAGTGTCTTAAGGCAATCTTTGATAGATTCTTTTTTTGAATATCACAAATGATACCTATTGTGTTTTTCCTTTTTCCATATCTGTTTGACCTTCATCCGGAGACGGATGAGCGCGGCCGCGCAGAAGAACATGTAATGTGTTTGGAAATGCTGCAGCTTGCATACTCTTCCCTCTTCCGGACGACTGTGCTACATAATCACGTTGTATTTCGGTGCAATGTTAATAAATAAATCTCTTATCTCTCTCTCTTATCTCTTATATTATAGATTTTACTTGACTTTATCACTTGTTTTATTTGTTGTAGCACTTTGAGATTTTTATTAATGAAAAGTGCGGTATAAATTGAATTATTATTATTATTATTAAACACGGATGTCTAAAAAAGGTTAAGTCTGAAAAAAGAAAGCAAAAAAAAAAAATGGGGAAACGTTTCGTCTTTTGTCCGAAAGATATCCTCAGTCTGATTTGCTGTATTCAGCTCAGTCTTATAAATTGCACCTTCTCACTGCTCTCAGCTGGTTTCAGGCTGTCATCAGCCAACTGGTTGATCCACTGTGAGAAGGTGCTATTTATAAGACTGAGCTGAATACAGCAAGTCAGACTGAGGAAGTCTTTCGGACAAAAGATGAAACGTTTCCCCATTTTTTTTTGCTTTCTTTTCTTTTTTGAATGTCCAGAGGACCAGACTTAACCTTTTTTAGATTTTTTTACCTGGATTATTGAGCATGCATCAGGGTAAACATGGCTGTGATTAAAAAAAACAACTGCTAATTATGAAATGTTGATTATCTACTAATCACTTGCATTTTTAGGTACAAAGTTTTGCAAAAAGAAATTGCTCAAACAGCTGCTTGTGATGTTTTTAGGGAAATGAATGTGTGCTGTTGTTGTATCAATTTTCTGTCAAACTCAGGTCTTATAGGGGCGCTAACCTGAGACATGCATACTGGCAGCCTTCATGGACCCATGTTTCAGAAGGAAGATGAACGTGATATAAATGTCATTAACATAATATTGAAACAAAACATATATTGTTAAAAAAATGTTTTAAGTCAGTATTTAACAGTCAACACTTAGTAAATGAGTATTCTGTGACACTGACGGAACCTTTTCTGGACTGTAGAACGCATTAGCTTGCATTATTCACTGTAAGTGAGCAGAGTCTATCAGAAAATCAGAAATAGTTAAATACATGTATACAGTATACTGTATTTGGCTCTGAGAAATTACTACATACTTTCAATACAATGACTAGCTTTTTACATTCAGTTATAGGTGTTCAACAATAGCATAACAGATCAGACATCTCGTAACATCTATTAAACAGTGCAATACTAAACAAATTAAAATTAAAAAGGAATTAATTAATTGTTTAATTTATTAACAATTAAACATTGCATGGTTGATATTGCTGCTGCTTCTGTAGAGTGCATGGTCACGTGATTGTGTATGTATTTCTCTTTACAGAGTACACCACAAAGGTTGTGGACAGGCTGTTCGAAGCATACGCACAGTCCAATGGAGTTGAAGAGTTCCATACAAGATCTTGTACAGAACGTACCCCCAACACTTGCAGCTGGGATGGAGAGACCCAACATGGCTGATGCAGTTGCAGCTTACTGTTCTCGGTTTCAGCTATAGTCTAACAATTTTTGAATGGCAGTAAGGCAAAAAGAAATGCTGAGTAACAGAAATAAATGAATAGACCTTCAACTGTGGTTGCAGAATTTATTTACACACTAGAAAATTCGTAACAGTTTCTGTACATGAAGCAGTGTTATATATATTGTTTACAGCTCGGGAAGTCGAAAACCTGTGTAAGCATCACTTGGGAAAGTTTGTCTAATCTTCATGACAACACAGGATGGAAGGACAACGCGTATCTTCTTGCCCAAGTAGTGCCAGATCCATCGAACAAACTGCCTGTACGCTGTGTATCGATATTTCCTGTACAACACAGAGAGCGATAACTTGAGCTAATGGTAACTTCAAAAGGCAATTATGAAAGAAATCTATATACAACAAATGAAATTAACCTAAAATATGAAATACTTACTCATGCAAAGGCCTGTCCATGTTGCCATGATCCTGTTTGTATGCAAGATATGCTATTTCAAGGGCATATATGTTGAGACAACCTCCAGAAAAACATGGATGTTGCACAATACACTGGTATTGCTCTTCATCAGCTGTCATCGTTTCAAACACACAGCTGATTTCGTGACAGCAGACACACTCCAATTCTTGGTCCATCACAGCGCAGTTACTGCACAGACACCTTGTAAGAAGAAAAAAAAATATATGAATACATGTAATTCACAAATAATATATATATATATATATATATATATATATATATATATATATATATATATATATATATATGTATATATATATATATATATATATATATATATATATATATATATATATATATATATATATATATATATATAAGGAGCCAAGATGGTCTAGTGGCAGGGCTTTTGACTACGGATCCGAAGGTCGCGGGTTCGCGCCCCGGCCACTACCCAGCTTGGGGTGTCTATGAGTGCACACCTATTTCTCCAGCTCCCCGGGCGCTTTCGGGCTGCTCACTGCACCACCTGGTAGGTGGTTGGGTTAAATGCAGAGACGAATTTCGTCTGTGTATGGGAACATACGCAGATGACAGGAATAGACATTATTATTATTATATATATATATATATATATATATATATATATATATATATATATATATGAACATATTTAGAAATATGTAAAACGATCAGTTATAGTGGGGGTGGGGGAACAATCAATAGTTTCATAACAGCCCTACAGTAATTTCTATTAATTTGTTATTATTTTACATTTGTACAGTTAACAAGCACAACTTTATAAGGTTGACAATAACAACTTCAGATTTTGATTGAAAAGAAGATAAGCTAATAGTCCCTTTTCCTCCTGTTTTTGGATAGTAGCTTATCAGCTCACACACACACACACACACACACACACATCCCACACACCCAAACACTGTTTGTTTTTGCTCCTCCATCCTTACATCTGAGCGTGCCCCTTGTAGCAGTGGACACACAGAGCGGACACACAGAGTGTAATCCCTCACTCCCTTCAAATCATCGCAATTTTGTTTTTATTTATCGCTGTGGAGTTGTAAGGTAAACACAATTTAGCATCACTCCGACAGTAGTGCGGGTGTGGGCGCGGGGGGAGGGGGTGTATTTCCGTAAGGTAATGCAGAGAAAAAAAGAGGGAACAGATGGACAAAAACGTTTTATAGGCAAATGGTCCTTACAATCCATTTTTTGTTTACTCAAATAAATAATTTTTGTTTGAAAAAGGCTACTGAAACATAGTTTACCAGTCCGTGTTTTCAATCCGAGAAGGTGCGTTCTCTGATGACTCTTCTGCACGGGGAGCTGCCTCTTGCCTTCTTCGTGGTTCATACATGTACGGTAAAGGTCCTTGCTGATCAATAATTTCAGTCTGGACATCTACATCTTGTTCTCCATCACTTGCAGATAAATCATTAAAAATATTGTCTAAGTCACTGGAACTTCCACTGAAATCCTCATCACTCTCATAAGCCGCCGCCATCGTGAACTGACTTCTGCCTTTTGGGAGGAGCCTTTTTTTACGTGAATCACGAGTTCGGCAATGTTCGGGGGGGTTTCCGGAAAACTCCGGCAATACGTTGTTGTTGTTTTTTTTTTTTTTCCACTTGCCTGGCCCAAATGCAAAAATGAAAATAGAAATCATATTCTACTACAGTAATTCTCCAATATGGTGAATTGTTACTGTCACGGTGGGTGTTGTCCTTTAAACCTGAGCATTTTCACAGGACACAACCTCCATTACTGGGAGGGAGGGAAAAATATGGCAACTTTGTGTTAAAAAAAAAGCACCAAAATAAATATGAAACAAACATAAATCCTTTTTCTGTATTTTTCAGCAAATGTAACACACATTATGTTTGGGGATTCAGGAAACACTGCCACACTAGTATTTCTGCTCAGAAGCTGCTCCAGCACCTTTCTTCATGCTGAGATAGTCACCCAGTCCACCACCCTTGAGCTGCTTCTCTGCCACCGTCTGCCTGCCAACACTGGCACAGCTTCTCTGACAGCCATAGTTGAATTTTCTGTGCTTGTTCACTCTCAAACAGTGCAGAGCAGAAGACAAAATATATATTTACCTACTTAATCAGTTTCTGCTTGTGTTGAGGTCACAAATACGTTTGACAATTTGCTTAGCAATCGCTAGGATTTCTTCAACAAATCTGCAATTAAGTGGGATTACACTGCAGCATCTGCAGTTGGAATTTTGTGCACTGAAAGATATGTCCTTTTTCTGATTAATTATATATATATATATTTTTTAAAGTCTTCTGTATTTTTTTAAATAATCCTAAAATGTGTAAGTAAGCGTTTGGAAGTTGATTTAATTCATATTGATAAGATATTTTAAATTAAAATATTACTTGTACGTGTATTTGTTTTGAGGAACTTACTGCCCTCATGTTTTCTTAGGCAGAACTTTAAAAAAAAAAAAAATTCCTACTACCATGTTACGTTTCTTCATTCTTTCTGTCTTATTGACATTTAATTCTGTTGCACTTTGTAGCACTTTGAGATTTGCATTAATGAAAAGTGCGTTATAAATTGAATTCATTATTATTATTATTATTATTATTATTCTGTGTGTGTGTTTATATAGGCCTATAAAAAATGTTTAGCTTGCCCTACTCTTCCACTTGAGTCGTCTACCAGAGGCCTTGGAGTTGAGGGTTCTGCGCAGCATCTTAGCTTTTCCTAGGATTCCACTCTTCAGGACAGAGCTCTCTGAGGTTGTTTCTGTTGGAACCACTTTTCTAGTTTGGGGGATGAGCTGGTCTGTTGCAGATCTACCCGAGTTTACGTTTCCTCAAACTGAATCAGGACCCACAAATCCAAGGTCTAAATTAGCCCAAATGCTTCAAGTCCTTTGGTAGACATATATAAAAGTCTGCAAGTTTGCAAACATGATAAAACACTAGCAAAATTACTGGAAATGCTTCAGACTCAGATGAATCAGGTCGCTGCATCGGGTTAATGCACCATACAGTATATGCTGCCGAGTCGGGTCCCTAATCCTGGTTAATGAAGCACTGGAAGTGCCACTCTCAGGTAAGTCAGAGCACTGCTTTGGGTTCACAATTCACATGAAGTGCTGCTGATTTTGATGAGAGGGGAATCATTCCTCCGGGTCAGTAAACAACCAGAATCACTGTGGACTCAGGTAAGTTGAACATAGACATTAACATACATACTGTACAATAAAATAGAGTTAACACAAAGTAATGTTTTGGCTTATGTTTAATTTCATTTAAACATCTTGAATTCTTGGTTTCTTCATCTGAAAGGTGCTTGTATATTAGGCTACTGTGTGAAATTGTAAAATGAACATCTGAATATTGCACATAAACTGATGTATATATACTGTGGTGAGATGTGCAGTGTGAACAACTCAAGTGAACAAGGTTATTTTAGTGATTGATACAAATTAACCTGGTTCAAGTGTATTTACCAGCTCTATTTCTGACCTGCTAGACCTGCTAGCACCAGACTCACCTCATCACCAGATGAAGAGCATCTCAGGGTGTCCGCAGCAGAAGTGAGAGGCAGTCTCAGAAAGATTAATCCTCATAAAGCAACCGGACCAGACAACATCCCAGGGAAAGTTCTGAAGGAATGTGCGGACCAGCTCTGTGAGGTGCTGGCTGACATCTTCACCACCTCACTTGCACTGGAGTCAGTTCCCACCTGCCTGAAGACCGCGACCATCATCCCAGTCCCAAAGAGCTCCACAGTGACTGGTCTGAATGACTATAGACCGGTGGCCCTCACCCCGATAGTCGCTAAATGTTTTGAGAAACTGGTCATGTCCCACATCAAGGCAACCGTCAACATCAATGAGGACCCTCATCAATACGCATACCGTGAGAACCGATCAACAGAGGACGCCATTTCTTCCGTGGTCCACACTGCTCTCACCCACCTGGATCAGAAAGACTCATACGTGCGTCTGCTCTTTGTGGACTTCACATCTGCCTTCAACACCATGATCCCCCAAACTCTGATAGACAAACTATCTACACTTGGACTAAGCCCCTCTATTTGTAACTGGGTACTAGACTTCTTAACAGACAGACCACAGTCCGTGAAGATCCACAACTTCTCCTCCTCCACCATAACCCTCAGCACTGGCTCTCCTCAGGGATGTGTGCTGAGCCCCCTTCTGTTCACTCTGCTCACATATGATTGTACAGCCACACTTCCAGGCTGTCATATTGTTAAGTTTGCAGATGATACAGCGGTGGTGGGATGCATCACAAACAATGATGAGTCCAGCTACAGACAGGAGGTGGAACACCTGGAGAGCTGGTGCAAAGAGAATAATCTTCACATGAATGTGAAGAAGACAAAGGAGATGATTGTGGACTTCAGAAGGAACAAACACACCCATGCCCCACTGATAATAGGTGGGTCTGCAGTGGAAGTGGTCTCCAGCTACAAATACTTGGGTGTACACATGAATGATAACCTCAGCTGGAGCAACAACACCACCAGCCTGATCAAGAAAGGTCATCAGAGACTCTACTTCCTCAGACGGCTGAGACGAGCCGGTCTGAGCAGCCCAGTTCTCACCTCGTTCTACAGGTGTGCAGTGGAGAGCATCCTGTGCTCCAGCATCAACGTGTGGCATGGAGGCTGCACAGTTGAAGAGAGGAAAGCTCTGCAGAGAGTGGTGAAGGCTGCACAGAAGTCTGTTGGAGTCAGTCTCCCCACCATCACAGACATTTACACCTCTAGATGCAGGAAAAGAGCCACCTGTATCATGAAAGACCTCACTCATCCAGCACACTCACTCTTTGCCCCACTCCCCTCAGGACGGAGGTTGAGGAGCATCAAGTGTAGAACCACTAGACTGAGGAACAGCTTCTACCCTGAGGCTGTTAGACTCATGAATAAATAAAAATAAAATTAAAATAAACACTGCAAAATATCACATCATGCTGATGCTGATCTGTTTTCTTGTTGCTGTGTTCATCTGTGACCATCTGTGACCATCTGCTCATACAAACTCATGTTCGTGCTGCTGTTTATTCCCACTATATTAGGCTTAGTGTATTACTAGTTGATGTTTTTCTTAGTTAGTTCTCGATGTTATTACTGTTTTTCTCTTTCATTTGTTGTTGGATGTAACTGGGACCTCGTGTACATAATCTCGTTTTCATCTCATGTACCACATGCAGTGCAAATGACAATAAAGACTCTCTGACTCTGACTCTGACTCTGACTATTTGGGGGTCACAGCAACATATACTCCAGTGACTACTGGGACCACTGACGCTTTGACTCCACATCATTATTTCCTCTTTCAGCCCTTGGTATTTATTTAGCTTACTGCCACTTGGGATTGTTACATCTGTCACCACTGCTTTCTGCAGCTTGTCGACCACCACTATGTCTGGTTGGTGCGTACCGTTTCAGTTATTTTTTCACTCATTAAATTTTATTAACGAGAGATTATGCATTGCAGAACTAAAAATTCCTAAGCATGTTTCAGCATGATGCTATTATCTTGTAGCACGCATAGCATTAGCAGCCTAGCATCTCGTTGCGGTCTCCT
Source organism: Garcialebias charrua (assembly GCA_038048925.1). NCBI lineage: Eukaryota > Metazoa > Chordata > Actinopteri > Cyprinodontiformes > Rivulidae > Garcialebias > Garcialebias charrua. The sequence goes on along the minus strand of JBBPBX010115577.1, from coordinate 1,569 downwards.
GTTCGGTAACATTATGTATTTCTTGTTAAAAGACATGAACAAATCCAAAGCTGTGTGTCGACGTTATTTCACGAAGATTGGATCTGTAGCAACACGTCTAACTTGTTAACGCTCTTGAAATGACATCATCCGAACGTGAGCGTCTCTTTTACAAGTGAGAAAGCAGCTTGTTGCAAACACAAATAACAGCAGCATTTAAACAACTTTTATCAGGTAATTCAGATCGGTCCAGATCAATAACACAATCTGTAGGAGTTTTTAAAGCTCTGGATCTACGTCTGAATGTTGTTGATGCTCTGGCTTTAAAGTTATTGAGCCTTGCTTTGACATCCATCACGTCAACACTTCAGCCAAAAAATTGTAGTAGCACTTTATGAAAAAGCTAAAACTGATATTGTCAACAAGCCCTGGACCATATTATAGCCCTGATTATCAGTGGTGGGCACAGTCCGCTAGAGAGCGCTAAAGCACTAATCCGCTTACAGTGGACCTAAACTTTTTGTCAGCGTTTTTGTTGTTTGACTAACTTTTATAATTCATAAGCGGATTTGTGCTATTTTTATTTAAAATGCAGTACCGCTAATAACTAATTATCTATCAGTAAAAACCAATAAACTTATTTACAAGCTCTTATGCTGGCTCCGTAGCTGCTTGTTTTACCTTTTTCCCCTCCCTCACCGTAAAGAGCAGAGAGGAGGGAGGGTTGGAGGGGGAGGGAGCAGAGCGGAGAACAGACTCGGATCTACCATGTGCCTGGGGATCCCATTTCAGCAGGGGCCCCGGCCCCCGCCCCGGCCAGTCACCTACATCCCTAACATTGATCCTGCTTGTTAATGTACATTTAACATAAAAATAATTATAGTTACGATGAAAACGATCATTAAATACGCAATACAAAAACCGGTCGATTTCTTTATCCCCCTACTAAAAATGGACTATTCCATCTTGACATCTTCCGGGTCAGAGGTGAACTCGGAGGCTAATTCTGTGGCTAGCTGATTGTGCTGGGTTTCTTGGATAAATCCGCAGAGAACCCCGCTGTTTCAAGCCAAATTAACGCGGCCGGAGGATTTTATTGTGTGTTTTGTGTCGACCACTCGACGGTGAGTCGTTAGTTTTATGTATTTTAGTTACTTTTCATTAAATCTGTTGACTACCTATAGAATGTTGACATCTTCCGGGTCAGAGGTGAACTGGACGCTAACTCTGTGTCTAGCTGGTTGGTTGTGCTGGGTTACTAATGGATAAATCCGCAGAGAACCCCGCTGTTTCAAGCCAAATTAACGTGGCCGGAGGATTTTATTGTGTGTTTTGTGTCGACCACTCGACGGTGAGTCGTTAGTTTTATGTATTTGGGTTACTTTTATGTATAAATGCGGTGGCGACACACCCGTGTATTTGAGATTTAAAAGTGGTTTTAGGGATTAAAAGATCATTCTCTTTTTTGTTAATTTTGTGGCCGAATAGAATATATGTACGTAAAGTATTAAATAAATCCTTTGATTTTTGTAATTTCATCCTTTTAGGATCATTTTTGTTACTTTTCAGTTGGCAGTGTAGTGCAAATAT
>JBBPBX010115576.1:0-10193 GCA_038048925.1 Garcialebias charrua | reverse complement strand
AGCTAAAGCCTCAAACTGGTTTGCGATTGTTTTTTTAGATGCAATCCTGGCAGCCAAAGAGTCTCTGATGTAAATAGCGACTCCACCTCCCTTTTTATTACGATCACAACGATAGATCTTAAATTCATTGATTGCCAGGTCATTTTTCAAAACAGATTTTTTGAGCCAAGTTTCAGAGATAACGATCACATCTGCCCCAGAAGAACTGATTAGGATTTTCAATTCATCAAGTTTTTTTATGAGGCTACGAGCGTTTACATGCAGGAAATGGAGACCTGAATTATTTTTAAACTCACTAGGAGTACTGTAGTTAATGGAGGGCCCTGGGTTGGGCTGAATCCCTGAGATCAATAACAACATTAATATCAGACATTTACTTGACTTCTTTGTCAATGATGTGTAGTTACAGGAGTTAACAGTGTGACATTTTGCACCCATAATTGAACCATGAGAAACATTGATGAAGATACGATCATTCAGAACCCAAAAACAATGAAAGTTGCAGTGATGGGCAGATCCAGATGTGTTGATAAGATTCAGTGATTCCAGGTAGTCTGAGAACTGAAAATAATGACAGTAATATGAATGATGCAGAAAAGTCTCAGACCATAAAGCGTCACAGATTAAGTGGGCAAACAATTCCGTTGAGGAGGCCCAACTATAGTGTGTGAGGGGGTCCAGCCCCCCTGTGAATATGAATGGATGTGGCCCTGGTTAACACAAGCTGGGTCCAGAATCAACGGGTAGAAACAAGCAATTTGCAGCAAACAGCAGAGTGTGGTGCCAGAAAAGCCTCCTAAAATTAAAGGCATGATTGTAGCCTGTATCAGGACAGCAAAGGAACAATAGCGTGAACAGCACCAAACAACAGCAACAGCAGCTCCTGATCCTCAGCGGCACACTTTTCTCTCCGCCCGTCTGATCCACAATTAGCTCCCAACAGTGTGAAACAGGCACCACCAAACAGCGACGATCACCAAACAGCGACGATCCTGATCCTCGCGCTTCACTTTCTGCTCGTCTGATCCACAAACAGCTCTCAACAGCTCACAACGGTGTGAAAAACAGGCACCAAAACAGCGACGATCCTGATCCTCCGCGCTTCACTCTACGCTCGTCTGATCCACAAACAGCCCACAACAGTGTGAAACAGTCACCAAACAGAGAAGATCCTGATCCTCCGCGCTTCACTCTCCGCTCGTCTGATCCACAAAACAGCCCACAACAACGAAATGAGGCTCTTTAAAGTTATCTGCAGCAGGTAAGATGTTTGTTGTTGAGCTCACAACAACAAATGAGGCTCTTTAAAGAGTTATCTACAGCAGATAAGATATTTGTTGTTGTTGAGGTATTGGTCTCTTCAAAAATGAGGCTCTTTAAAAAGTTATCTACAGCAGGTAAGATGTTCGTTATTATTGCTGCTATTGCTGCTCTCTTCTTCAGCCTTCAGCCTCTTCAGAATGAAAAAAACACCTCCAGAAAAAAACCACCTCCAGAAAAAACACAGCAAGTCTTACCAGAGGGCTGAAGAGCTCTCAGCTCCAGAAATTATTTCAGCAGCAGTTCATCCGCGGGTCCTTCAGATGAACGCGCGTGTGAGAAGAATGAGCACACACAGAATGAGCACAAAGCAGAGAGCGCAGCTCCAGCTGCAAGCATCCCCACGGCCGCGCGCGCAGATGGGCTCAGGCTCCACGGAGGTAAACAGACTTTAATGTGGATTAAAGACGGTGTCCCCACAGCCAGTTCGATTCGGTTCTGGTCCAGTCAGAAACACCTCCCCCGATGCTCACGAACCAGGTACGTTATCTTCCCCCCACGCCACGAGGTCAACAAAGGACAGCAGAAAAAATCAGCATAGTCTGAAAACTTCCCTGCAATCTTGTTGAAACCAGGAGAACCGCAGGTCCAGGTGCAGGTGGGACGTTCAAACGGGCCAGTGAGAGTGGCAGAAGAAACACCGGGTCTTCGTGGGCGGCTCTCCGGCTTTGGGGCTCACCTGGCCGGGCAAGGTAGCTCAGAATGACCGGTGAGGTGAAAACGTCCGAACCTGGTCCGACAGAATTCTTTTTTTTTGAATGGTCCCGTCCGGCTCTCTGAGTTACTGAGATTCAGATGGAAGATGGACCAGCTTTGGTCCAATTCGAAAAACGGGTCAGTTAGATGATAAAAATACTCAGAGAGACCAGAGGTGCTGCCGCTCATTAGTTCGCCGGAACCGATGCGGTATGCTGTTCAGTGTCAGGAGGGTGATCAGTCTTATATCGGGGAAACTAAACAGCCACTGGCCAAAAGGATGGCCCAGCACAGAAGATCAACATCATCAGGTCAGGACTCTGCAGTCTACACTCATCTCCAGGCCAGCGGTCACTCTTTCAGGGATGAAGATGTTCACATCCTTGATAGAGAGGAACGATGGTTTGAGAGAGGAGTAAAGGAGGCCATCTTTGTGAAAAGAAACCGTCCATCATTAAACAGAGGTGGAGGCCTCCGGGTTCAACTGTCCCCCTCTTACAATGCTGTTATTGCTAGTATCACTCAGCCCTCTGTGAATAGCAAACAACCATCAGGGTGCTAACGATCCATCGTTAGGCTGATGGTCCTCCTTGATCATGTGAGCAGCTGGTTTCAGCTGTCATCAGCCAACTGGTTGATCCACTGTGAGAGGGTGCTATTTATAAGACTGAGCTGAACACAGCTTCTCAGACTGAGGAAGTCTTTCGGATGAAAGACAAAACGTTTCTACAATTTTTTTTTCTTTTTTTTTTAATGTCCAGAGGACCAGACTTAGCTTTTTTAGATGTTGATGTTGAGTTTATTGATGTTCAGAGTCAGAAGGATCAAACTGCAGATGTTCTGGTGTTTTCATAGTTCTCTGCACCATCATCTTCATCGTCACACACCTGAGGAAAACAAAACAATCCCATTAAACGGTCGCTCTACAACAGTGGTCCTCAGCACTGGTCCTGGAGGGCCACAATCCTGCATGCTTTAGATATTTCTCTGCTCTTCAGCAGGTCCACGTTCTGCAGAAGCCTCTTATTATCACAGTGGAGGTAGCTACACCCAGAGCAGAGGGACTGAGATGAAAAAGACTCAAACTCAGAGTAAAAAGGTAAGTGATTTTATTTAGTGTTTGAATATTTACAGGTGGCACTGGGAGGATCTGAAAAAGGAGGAAGCTTTTGGCTGGTGATGGTGAGGTTAGGAACAGATGGTCTTTCCTGACAGGTCTCTTGGTGGTTCCATGGCGTTTGAGAGGAGGGTGGAGGATTCCAGTGGAGAAGAAGTTGAGGTGATAGCAGAGGTTACCACAGAGCAGGGGTGTCAAAACTTTTTCAAACTTAGGGCCAGTTTCAGAAACTACATTAAATCAAGTTAGATACCAAATTATTTTTTGGTTGTAGGTTCCACAAAAAAAGAGTTTGATTGGTCTCATTTAATGTTCTATGTTGCATTTTTGACATCATAATCAAAGATTACTGAAAAAATTCAAGTGGAAAAAGTATTTTACGTTTAACACAACATCTTGGGGGCCAGATAAGATGTCAACGAGGGCCACATTTGGCCCCTGGGCCTTGAGTTGGACACATGTACCACAGAGGATTGCAGGCAGGCAGGTGAGCCTCTGAGGAGCAACAAGATGGTCTGAGGCCAAGGTAAGAAATCAAAGGAGTTCAGGGTGAGGATCGTCTTGGAGGTTTAAAGAAGAAGCAGATAATCCAGGATTTGATCACAGGGAGTGTTGTAGCTTTATGCTTTCTGTTAATCTGGTATAGCTGTGGGTTATAGTCAAGCAGCTTATATTATAAGGCTGAGACAACGGAGCTCAGGTCAAACAACGTGTTTATTCTTCTTCTACAGCCTGGAACACAACTCACATAAATGCACCGTTGCGCCCCTAGTGTTCACAGTCTTAACAGTATGTATTGCTTTCACTACAATACACCACAGGGAGGCAGGTTCTATGAAACATGGCAGGAAATAGTAAAGAATAAATCTTCATTCATGAAAACACTCGGAGGCTGACAACTTTCCTGGTTGGTGTCTAATGTCCCAGCAGGTAAAGGAACATGTCCACAGCCTCTAATACCCCTGGAGCTCATCAGAGGAAATGGACCACAACTGCTGCTCGTTGGCACCACCCAGCAGGAACCAAGGAAACACTGGAACCCTACAGTTCATCATTTGTTTAAACCACTTGTGTCAAAGCAGAGAAACATCTAAAACATGCAGGATAGTGGACCTCCAGGACCAGGATTGAGGACTACTGCTCTACAGTTTCCAACATTTGGCTCACTCCTCTGATCTTCTTTTCCTTCATTTAGTAAATGTTAACACTGATAACACGAGAGAAGCTGCTGAAAATGGAGGAGCACTAGATCTGGACCCATACACATCCTCAGATCTGGGGAACATTAGTGCATGTACTGACAACGTCTCCACCATCAGATATGTTAAAAGTTATCGGAACAGGAAGCCTTGGCTGAATGCAGAGGTGCGCCCCCTGCTGGAAGACAGGAACACTGCCTTCAGGTCTCACAGGAGCTGAGAAGGACAAGGAAAGAACTGGTTGCTGGTAGTAAGAGGGTCAAGGCCTCATACACACAGAGTATCGAGGGTCAGTTCACCTCACAAGATGCACGGAGCATGTGGAGAGGCATTAACTGTAATACAGATTATAAAGGCAGGAGAGAACAATGAGCCAAAGACCCATCACTGCCTGATGCCCTCAACAAGTTCTACACACACTTTGAAGACCCAAACAGACCACCCAGCACCAGACTGTTTCATGTTGCTGCTGATCTGTTTCATGTTGCTGCTGATCTGTTTCATGTTGCTGCTGATCTGTTTCATGTTGCTGCTGATCTGTTTCATGTTGCTGCTGATCTGTTTCATGTTGCTGCTGATCTGTTTCATGTTGCTGCTGATCTGTTTCATGTTGCTGCTGATCTGTTTCATGTTGCTGCTGATCTGTTTCATGTTGCTGCTGATCTGTTTCATGTTGCTGCTGATCTGTTTCATGTTGCTGCTGATCTGTTTCATGTTGCTGCTGATCTGTTTCATGTTGCTGCTGATCTGTTTCATGTTGCTGCTGATCTGTTTCATGTTGCTGCTGATCTGTTTCATGTTGCTGCTGATCTGTTTCATGTTGCTGCTGATCTGTTTCATGTTGCTGCTGATCTGTTTCATGTTGCTGCTGATCTGTTTCATGTTGCTGCTGATCTGTTTCATGTTGCTGCTGATCTGTTTCATGTTGCTGCTGATCTGTTTCATGTTGCTGCTGATCTGTTTCATGTTGCTGCTGATCTGTTTCATGTTGCTGCTGATCTGTTTCATGTTGCTGCTGATCTGTTTCATGTTGCTGCTGATCTGTTTCATGTTGCTGCTGATCTGTTTCATGTTGCTGCTGATCTGTTTCATGTTGCTGCTGATCTGTTTCATGTTGCTGCTGATCTGTTTCATGTTGCTGCTGATCTGTTTCATGTTGCTGCTGATCTGTTTCATGTTGCTGCTGATCTGTTTCATGTTGCTGCTGATCTGTTTCATGTTGCTGCTGATCTGTTTCATGTTGCTGCTGATCTGTTTCATGTTGCTGCTGATCTGTTTCATGTTGCTGCTGATCTGTTTCATGTTGCTGCTGATCTGTTTCATGTTGCTGCTGATCTGTTTCATGTTGCTGCTGATCTGTTTCATGTTGCTGCTGATCTGTTTCATGTTGCTGCTGATCTGTTTCATGTTGCTGCTGATCTGTTTCATGTTGCTGCTGATCTGTTTCATGTTGCTGCTGATCTGTTTCATGTAACTGCTGATCTGTTTCATGTAACTGCTGATCTGTTTAATGTGGCTTTTGATCTGTTTCATGTTACAGCTGATCTGTTTCATAATAATAATAATAATAATAATAATGAATTCAATTTATAATGCACTTTTCATTAATAAAAATCTCAAAGTGCTACAAAGTGTAACAAAGCAAAGATCAAAATAAAACAAGTGATAAAATCAAATAAAATCAATAATAATATCGACTAAGATCAAAGATAAAATCATGTGGATGCAGATTAGGCTTGCTTAAAAAATAAATAAAATAAAACAAGTGATAAAATCAAGTAAAATCAATAATGATATCAGCTAAGATCAAAGATAAAATCATGTGGAGGCAGAATAGGCTTGCTTAAAAAGAAAGGTCTTTATGCTGCTTTTAAAGTCAACCAGTGACTGTGGAGCTCTCAGGTCGTCAGGGAGGGAGTTCCACAGGCGGGGGGCAGCCACACAGAATGCTCGGTCTCCCATGGTCCTCAATTTGGTCCGAGGAATATGAAGTAAATTACTGTTCTGTGATCGTAGAGACCGGGTGGATGAATATGGTGCAAGAATGTCCTTTAGATAGTCAGGTGAAGTTCCGTGCAAGCATTGATGGGTAATGAGAGCAGTTTTGTACTGAATTCTGTAGGTGACAGGAAGCCAATGGAGGTTATGGAGAATGGGTGTAATATGTTCAAATTTACGAACTCTCAACAAAATCCTTGCTGCACTGTTTTGAATATATTGAAGCTTCTGAAGGTTTTTGCCAGGGATTCCAATAAACAGGGAGTTGCAGTAGTCGAGCCTGGAGGAGACAAAAGCATGGACGAGCTTCTCAGCATCAGAAAAAGTTAGGGATGGGCGAAGTCTGGAGATGTTTCGAAGATGGAAGAAGCAGGTTTTAAACAGATGCTTAATGTGATTTTCAAATGTAAGATGAGAGTCCATTTTTATTCCAAGATTTGTAACAGAGGTGGAGAGGGGGATGTCTTGACCAGAGAAGGAGATTGTTGTTAAAGTTGATGTTTGTATCTGGTGAGGGGTGCCAATCAGTATGGCCTCAGTCTTCGAGCAGTTTAATTGAAGAAAGTTCTGATTCATCCATGCCTTTATTTCCTCCAGGCAGGCAGGGAGAGCAACCTGGACTGGGGCATCAGAAAGGCAAAGAGTCAGTATTCCGGGAAAATAGCTCACCGTTTCAAGGACAGCAGGGATACACGCAGTCTGTGGCAGGGAATACAGACCATCACAAACTACAAACCATCCCCCCAGACCTGTGACAGCTCAGCCTCTGCGCTGAATGAACTGAATGAGTTCTTTGCTCGGTTCGAGACAAGTAACAGCACACCAGCACATAAACTCCCCCCCTCTCCTGATGGCCAGGTGCTGACGCTGTCCTCAGACAGCGTAAGGCGATCATTCATCAAGATTAACGCCCGGAAGGCCTCTGGTCCTGACAACATACCTGGTCGTGTGCTGAAGGACTGTGCAGGGGAACTCGCAGCGGTCTTCACGGACATCTTTAACATCTCACTGAGCCAGGCCATCGTCCCCACCTGTTTCAAAGCCACCACCATCATCCCTGTCCCAAAGAAGGCAACGCCCGCATGCCTCAATGACTATCGCCCAGTAGCACTCACCCCCATCCTGATGAAGTGCTTTGAACGGCTAGTCATGAAAAGCATCACATCTGTCCTCCCTGCCTCCCTGGATCCCTTCCAATTTGCATACCGACCTAATCGCTCAACCGACGATGCCATCTCCTCTGCCCTCCACACAGCTCTCACACATCTGGACACGAAGGACTCTTATGTTAGAATGCTGTTCATCGACTTCAGCTCGGCATTCAACACCATCATCCCCCAACAGCTCATCCATAAACTGGACAGTCTGGGGCTGAACACCTCAATGTGTAACTGGCTGCTAGACTTCCTGACCGGGAGACCACAGACAGTGCGGGTCGGGAGTAACACATCTAGCACCATCACATTGAACACAGGGGCCCCACAAGGATGTGTGCTGAGCCCCCTTCTATTCACCCTGCTAACACACGACTGCACACCATCGTACAGCTCCAACCACTTCATCAAGTTTGCGGACGACACAACAGTGGTGGGTCTCATCAGCAACAACGATGAGACGGACTACAGGAACGAGGTGAGCCGCCTGGCCTTGTGGTGCGGACACAACAATCTCACTCTCAACGTGGAGAAGACAAAGGAGATTGTTGTGGACTTCAGGAAGAAGGATGCCCAACATGCCCCTCTGACCATCAACAGCACCGCAGTGGAGAGAGTAGACAGCACCAAGTTCCTGGGAGTGCACGTCTCAAAGGACCTGTCCTGGAGCAGGAACACTGCAGCACTGGCAAAGAAGGCTCACCAGCGTCTCTACTTTCTCCGCAAGCTGAAAAGGGCTGGAGCTTCAACCCCCATCATGAGCACCTTCTACAGAGGTGCCATAGAAAGTGTCCTGACCAGCTGCATCACTGTGTGGTTTGGTGCATGTACTGCATCCTGCCGCAAGAGCCTCCAGCGCATTGTGAGAGCAGCTGAGAAGATCGTGGGCACCTCCTTGCCCTCACTGCAGGACTTACACAGCAAACGCCTCACTCGGAAAGCCCACTGCATGGCAGGTGATCCCACACACCCACTACACAGCTGCTTCAGACTGCTGCCATCAGGGAGGAGACTGAGGAGTCTCCAGGCTCGAACCAGCAGACTGAGAGACAGCTCTGTTCATCAGGCAGTCAGGATGCTAAACACTCTGCCTGCTCTGCCCCCCCTCCCATTTGAACTGCCTTAACACTAAAACTTTCTCACACATTACCACACAACACAAAGATTTTAACACTGGACTCTGTGTCATCAAACGGGTTATTCACTAAACTCTCGGTCATGTGCTCATACAGTTTGCACTACTTCTCATACTTGCACTAATGTTTGTATTACATCACTGCCTATAGTCATAATACTGTTTACATTCTCTGTTTACATTTATTAATACTGTTTACTTTTATTACTACTGCTTACATTTAATTACTACTGTTTACATTTACAGTACACTACTCTAATATCTACACCACTGCTGATACATATACAGTGTGCTCTGAACGGTCTTATTTAGGGATGCCCAATGTGCCTTACTGCATATGCCACTTTTTGCCTCTATAACAACATCAACTACTACCTCATACATATACTGTGCACATTAACTCATACGCTGCTTTGCCACTTTGCAAATGTCAATGCTAGAAACCTTTAGTTTATTTTAGTTATACTTTTTATACTCTTTTTTTATACTAGTATGCAAAAACTCAGGACAGTATTATGTTCATTAAATGTTTAATGTTTTAGTTTTAGAGTTGGTGTAAATTTTCATACTCTTATACAGGTAACCCCCGACCTACGAACGAGTTTGGGACCTAAGAACCGTTCGCAGCTCGATCCGTTCGTAGGTAGGGGGTGAAAATTATAAAAAAAAAAAAAATTCATTCATTCATTCAACCTTTATTTATCATGCTAACGGAGCGCGCGCACACATTTAAGCATGTACAGTAGTGTACTGTAATGTTAAACATTGCTATTCAGCAGCTATGCTACCTTGATAACAGTTTATCTGTTCTAACTGTGCTATATAAATAAATTTGACTTGACTTGACTATTCACATTTACAGAATAAATAAAAATATATTTTCTTACTTTGAGATGGTCATAGCCGACATCTTAGGTTGCCATGCGTTGTTGTTATCAGGCCGAGCAGCGCGACGAGCAAACCACGGGAGCTGCTCGAGGCCTGTGTTAGCTCTCGAGGCCTGTGTTAGCTTCTGCTAGCCAGGCCATGAGCTGGTGTTGGAGCGGCGGTGCGGCCCAATCGGCCATCAATCTGCAGCTGCTTCTCCGCCTGAGACGTCCACAGAGCTCACAGAGCGATTCCAGATAGTAATTAATCCATATGAGGCAATCCTGATCAACAAGTCTTCCAAACCTTGCTGCCTGTAGCCGTGACTAACCCTAAGATGGCTGGCCTCCGGTGACTGGCGACCTTCTTCCTGTTATGACCGACCTTCTTCCTGTTATGACCGGAAGTTGCACAATTATTGCGCAATCATGACAAAAATGATCAGAAATGATCATTTTTTATCATAATTATTATTTATAAAGCCTTTAAAACAACCACAGCTGCAACAAAGTGATGTACACATGAAATTAAGAACATTTAAACACAAAAAAATAATAAAAAAATAAATATATATATATTTTTTTTTAATACAGTAATTTCATATTTTTATTAAATATGATACGTTCGTAGGTCCCGTGGTTCGCAGGTCGATGGGGTCGTAGGTCGGGGGTTTGCTGTATAGTATACATAATACAGTGTTACTTTTA
>JBBPBX010115575.1:0-10193 GCA_038048925.1 Garcialebias charrua | reverse complement strand
GAAAAATGTGTGGTGGAGAAGGATACGTATTACCATCAATACAAGTCGCTTCAGGCGGATTGTGGGGAGGCACGAGACGCGCTGGAAAAATGCACGGACACCCTGGAATCATTATCACTACGGTACACAAGGCTGCAAGAAGATTATAGAAAATCACAAGAACAGCACATGATGTTACAACGTGAAAATGATGGGTTAAAAGTCCAACTGAATAGTTGTCAAATAGAGCGTGCATCAGCAATGAACAAACTCTTTGAAGAAGAGAGAAAATGTTTGGGTCTCATGAGTAAACACCTTGAGAACTCACCGCCTCCGCTGCCCCCTCCCATACCTGATGACCTACTCCCTCCTCCACCGCCCCCGCCCATGCCAGATGCACTACTCCCTCCAACACCACCGCGCCGTCCCTTGGGGCCTCTAAAACCGACAATCCCACCGGATGCGCCGGTGGGTGGATCTGATAATAACCCACAAATACCTCTATCAATGGCTGAACTACGGAATATGGCGAAAAGCATTCAAACCTTCGCCCCTGGCCCAATGGGCTCACACGAAACCAAGATCTATCTCGAGGACCTTGATTTCCAGCTTCAACGTTTCCCAGAAGCTACAGATGATGATAGAATCTGTCTGTTAAGGTTAACATCGGACAGGACGGTGCATGCTTTTATGAAGCGTCAACGAGAAGCAGTGATGAAAGACTACAGTCTTCTCTGTGCTGCGCTGATAAGGGAGTTTTCTCCTTGCACGGGGCCCGATGGCATCATAACAGCAGCTAACATCAAGCAAGGTAGGAATGAACACCCAAGGTCATATTATGACCGAATATTCCGTGCCTATTTCGGGGACAGATGCGAACCTGAAATGGAGGAGGAGGTAGGGTTTAAGTATATTTTCAGCCAAAACCTCTGCCCTGACATAAGAGAGAAAGTACATGTCAGCGCAAACTATAAACGGAGGTCCATCGAAGACATAAGAGAGTGCGCGATAGATGTTTTTACAGGTCGCTCACCAAACAAGACACCCTTTGAAGTGTGTCCTGGTGAAAAGGTCAAATACCAATCGCTAGACCTTGAAGGAGCAAGAGCGCCAGCTCACTCTTTTAAGGAAGCCGAGAATAAGCAATATTTCCAACCTGACAGACCGCAAAATGAAGGTGTCCGCTGGAACAAAGACCAAAAGGGGTCCAGAGACCCTAAGTGGTACAGGCCGCATCAAGAGGAAGAACCCCATCATCAAAAAAGGGGGGCTTTCCAAAAGAAAAAGAAATATGGGTCCCAAGGTGACTCATATGGAAGAGGGCGGTCCCAGAGGGGACCCCCGAGCAATGCGCCAGATCCTGCACCTCAAACTGAACAGTCTGGGGCGAGGAAAAACCCACAGAAGTTCCAGAAAAAAGGCCCTAAACCTCTGTCTTCAGAAGAGATGGAGAACATACGTCGGTTGTTAGAAAGTTTGAAAAAAACAAACAAGGAAAACAAACCTGGTGTGATGTGTAGCACTATCATTGATAGTGACTCAGAACACACAAATAACAGCAATGCCACGATTGCTGACAGTCGCCAAGATACTGATGGTCAGGATGCTGACAATCAGGGTATAGACAGTCAACAAGATGTTGACTGTAACCATGACATCATTGTTACAGAGTCCGAGAGCCCCTCATCGGAAAAAGGGGGGGTAAGCTCACTCACCAAAGACAATGACTCGTCACAGACCGATCACTCAGACCCATGTGTGACTGCACTACCAGTACAGGTGAATGAAATTCACACAGACAATGGTAGACGTAACAAACGTCGAAAAAAACCTGATAGGTTCCTGTGTAACATTATCAGGAAGGGGCCCGCTAAGAAGGCTTACCTGTCAATCACTTTAGAAGGGGTCCTCACAGAAGAGGCCCTCCTGGATGGTGGGGCTGACATAACCATTATGTCTCCCACACTGTTGAAGGAGCTAAGGATAGCCGCTAGCGGGGTTGACAGGGAAATACCCCTCAAAGAATGTGCTGTAGTACTACAGGGACTCTCAGAGACGAGTACAACCCTTACAGCTATAGCCATGGTTCATATGCAGATTGGTGAAATGACGCTATACCACCCGGTACACGTGTCCACCGTTGACTCATTCCCATTTTTGGTTGGCCAAGACTTTATAAACCGCTTTGACGCGATTATAGATTATGGCGATCAAACAATGTGGACCAGAGTGAGCCAACCACTGCCGATCGATATGCCTACACATGGTGACACTGACTGTTTTACAGCAGGTACCGCGGAAGGCACAAAGGGGTCCTCCAACGAGAGCACAATCCCGGTAAGTGAACCTTCAGCAACAGGTGAGGCAGAAAAGGCCCAACAAGAGAGCCTCCTCTGCGAGCTGAAACAGTCAGCACTCACTGAACACTACCTACCGCAGGTAGTCAAAGGTGTTGAGATCCAAGGATCCCACACCGATGATGCTGTTTTGTCTCCTTGGACGGAGAAATCAGCGATCAGCCAAGCTTTCTATGGAACCTTGGTTAAAAAACAGTTGGGTCTAGAAATGAACAAAAAGGCTTTCCGCTTTTCGTTGGACCCCAACGATAAACAGGTAATGACCGCAAAAGGGATCATTGACCTGAAACTGATCTGGAACCAACGAGAACTGGATCACCCGTTCCTCGTGGTCCCGAACTTACCACATGCAACCTACATAGGCTCCGACATTTTGGTAAGGTTAGGTGTCCGAGTGGACATCAACAACAATGTACTGTGGTCACTAGACACAGCCACAAAGGACTCTCCTGTGCTAACAACAGAGAACCTTAAGGCTGGACAGACCATTCCAGAGGTCTGTCAGATTGCTAACAGCCATAACACTGCGGTACCACCTCAGGTTATGAACAAGCCGGTGATGTGTCACATCATGAAAGGACAAGCTATTAGCACAAAACAGGCATACTTTCAACCATCTCCTATGTTTTTCAACTTAGGACTGTCCATGGAGGCCACATGCCAAGTGACCCTCGACTGCAGAACCACGACTGTTGCTGTGTGCAACACAAGCACAGAAGAGGTACTGATCCCAAAAAACACACAGCTAGGATGGTTGATCTCTACTGATTTTCATGATTTTGAGCTAAGCATTCCATTTCTGGGAGGACTCCCAGAAATCTTGATCCCAAATCAACACACGGGGCAAGTCTTGTTAACGAAACCAACACAGGCCATAGCTCTCTTCTCCCCCAATGATTCCGACCATGACACGGTCAACCGGTTCGGTTTCAACCGAGGAGACAGTCTAGGTCCTCAAACTTACAGTGCACTACCTGTTGACAGGTTTTACGACACTGAAGGGGACTCACTGGAGCTCCCCAAAGAACAAGAATCCCTCTCAGTTGCTTCACAGATTGAACAGGTGGTCACCCAAGCCGACGCCCTGAAAACTGATGAAGAAAGGGACAAACTTCGCAAAGTTCTTCTAAAATATGAGAAATCATTCTCAACTGACTCGATGGATTGTGGGTTGACCACGCTCCACACAGTGAGCATCCCAACCCCGCCTAATGCTCCCCCTGCATTTGTCAGACAGTACAAGATTCCTCTGGCAGCACATCAACCTGTCAGAGAAATCATTAATGACCTGTTAGAAAAAGGTATCATCCGATACTGTAACAGCACTTACTCTGCGCCTTTATGGCCGGTGTTAAAACCTAATGGTAAGTGGAGACTCACTATAGACTACCGAAAGCTAAACAAACAAGTTCCCTTATCCAGATGGCCTATGACGCAACTCCAACAGGAACTGCCCAAGGTCACCAATGGTAAGTACTTCTCGACTCTCGACGTCGCCTCTGGTTTTTGGACCATCCCTGTGCGCGCCGAGGACCAGTACAAACTAGCTTTCACTTTTGGTGGCCGTCAGTACACCTTTAACAGGTGTCCCTTTGGCTACGCTAACTCACCTGCAGAGTTCAACATCTTCTTGAACAAAGCATGTCCAGACGCCCACGAGCGTGGAACACTGATCTACGTGGACGATGTCCTTTTGAGGCAGCCAACACTGGACTCACATTTGGCTGAGATCGACCACGTTCTGAATCAGCTGACAACTGCTGGTGCTAAGATATCACTGTCAAAATGCCAATGGTGCAGAACCAAAGTGGACTACGTTGGCCTACTTGTAGGTCCTGACGGAGTACAACCACAGCTGACTCGCACCCAAGGCCTCGACAATCTCAAAGTCCCCACCAATCTCAAAGAACTACAAAGTTTTCTGGGCGTGTGTAACTACTCGAACCAATTCATCGAAAACTATGCGGACCTTGCGAAACCACTGACTGAACTCCTTAAAAAAGACGTACCATTTGTTTGGACTGACAAACAGCAACAGGCAATGGACGCTCTTATAAACAGGATCAAGTCAGCCCCTTGTTTAGTCTACCCAGACTACAACAAAGAGTTTTACTTGGAAGTGGGCTTCTCAGCTCATTGCATAAGTGCAGGTCTGTACCAGATACACGACAGAGACAAACGTGTAGTAGCCTATGCCAGCAAAACGATGGCAGGCCCCGAGTTGAGATTCTCAGACTGTGAGAAAGCTTTACTGACCACAGTGTGGGCAGTTAAACATTTCTCCAGCTACATTGGTGGACAGAAAATCATTGTGGAAACACAACACCAGCCAGTGACCTTTCTTAACAGTGAACGCATCAGAGATGGTGTGGTGACAAACTCACGTGTTGCAACGTGGCTCATGGCGCTTCAAAGTTTTAACCTAGACATACGTTATGGTCAAAACAAGAAGTCACATCTGGGGACGGACTTGGCAATCTGCCAGAAGTGTACACAAGATGTACCAGCCACCCAGCCGCCGGTTGAGGTAAAACCCCCAGTAACTGAAGACCCGAATCACCACTTCTTTGATGACAATATCTGCAAAGATATGACAACGTTGTACGTGGATGGATCTTCATTCCTCCGCGACAAGATCTGCAGAGCAGGTGTTGGAGGGGTCCTCCTCCAAGACCAAGAGCAGATAACTTTCAGCTACAAATTAGGCTCTCAGACTTCTCAGTATGCTGAGATTGCAGGAATCCTAATAGCTCTCCAGATGGTAGTAGAACGCTCCATCAAGACGCTAGTTATCTGCACTGACTCTAACTATGCTCGTTTGAGTTTCGCTTGTCACCTCGCTGTGTGGAAACTGAACGGTTTCCTAACAAGCGACAGAAAAGTGGTCAAACACAAAGAGCTTTTCATTGCGTGTGATCACTTGGTGACGTCACACGGATTACAGATCTACTGGAAGAAAGTTCCAGGGCATTCTAGAGTCCCAGGCGATGACAAGTACTACAATGACATTGCAGATTCCTTAGCCAAGAAAGGAGCCGACGAAGGTCCTCTATGGTCCTTCGACCCCTCCTGGTTAATCGAGACTCTGCCAATACAACCTTCGGTCAGGGTTATGGCAGTCACACGTGCCCAGGCCGCAGCCAGACCTGCTGACAACGCAGTCTCTGTACGACCCGCACTGACTGACCCAGACATCATCCAACTACAAAAGTCGGATCCTGCTATCAACTCCATGATACTGTACCTGACTGATCCGAACAAAAATAGTCCGTCTAAAGACGACCTGGATTCCGATCCAGACCTTAAGGTCCTCTATCAGCTGCGCAAACAGCTAAAACTAATCAAGGGCATCTTAACTTTCGCTCATGGACCAACGTCCTCACCTGTGTTCGTGGTTCCCCATGACCAAAGGGGGGTGATGTTAGTTCATGCCCATGATCTCCCGTCCGCAGGACACAAAGGAGATAAAGCCACGCTGACGGCATTAAAACAAATTGCCTATTGGCCTGGAATGAAAAAGGATGTCAAGGACTACATTGAAGGGTGCGTGGTCTGTGGCCAGTTTCAGCCAACCAGACCACTTCACAGAGCACCACTGCAAAGCAGAGGCATTGCATTCCCATGGTCTGACCTCCAGATCGACTGGGTTGGACCACTCACTAAGAGCTCTAGAGGAAATAAATATTTTCTCACGGTAACCTGTGCATTCACCAAATGGGTAGAATGCCTACCAGCTCCTAACGACACAGCACAAACCACTGCTATGTTGTTAATGAATCATATATTCTCAAGGTTTGGACTTCCCCTTAGGGTGAACTCAGACCAAGGTACACACTTCACAGGTGAAGTGATGAAAGAACTGTGGAAGACGCTAGGCGTCAAGGCCAACTTTCATGTCGGCTACCACCCACAGGCTTCAGGCCAAGTAGAGAGAGCAAACAGAACTGTGGTGAGTATTTTGAAGAAATACGTGGCTGCAAACCACAAGGACTGGGACGTGAAACTCCCTCTGGTCCTCATGGCCATAAGAGCCACTCCACACACATCAACTGGCATCTCTCCCTTCGAGATGATGACCGGTCGACAAATGACTCTCCCTCTACACCTGTTGTACCAACCAGGCGACGCCGCCATGGCGACAGCCTACACCACACAACAATACATGAAAGATTTGAATGTACACCTCAGAAACACTTTTGCTTTCGCCCAGAAAAACCTGGAAAAATCCGCTGAAGGACGCAAGGCGTACTACGACCAGAAGGCCTCTCACAATGAACTCCAAGTGGGAGACAGAGTCTGGTACTATACGTTCGCCCCAGCAACCGGGAAAGGAGGGTCCGAGACCGGAACTCTCGCCCGCAAACTAATGCCCAGGTGGACTGGACCTCATCTGATAACAGACAAAGTGTCCTCAGTCGTCTACGAAATCAAAATCAGCAAAGGCCGCAAAGAGCCAATTGCTAAATGGGTACATCGAAATCAGATCAAACCTTACAAGGCGTTCAATGACTCCACAAAAGACAAAGATCTCACCAACTCACCGACTTCATGGGATAATAAGGTCGTACAAACACAAGTTAGTAAATAAACTAATCAGGTTTAAACTACCATATTTCCCACCCTATAAGTCGCATTGTCCAACTTGAACTTAGAAACGCTAAGTCTAAAACCCACAACAAAAAACTAACCTTAACAACCGTTTAAATCCACGAGATTTAATTTGACCTCGGTCATAAAGTTGAGACCTGTTTTTCTTGTGTGTTGCACTTTGGAATCTGACGACAAGAGTGTGTCGAAGCAGTGAAACGTTGTTTCCTTGTTGTTTAGTCATTACTGTTGTCATTAGTTGAGATATTGTTTGGTTCTGAACACTCCCAGCCAAAAAGGTTTTGTATTAACATTGGTTAATGAATGATATGGATTTAACTATGCCAACATGCAGTTCGTTTTGTTAAATCTCAATCGTCGAAGAGTCAATGTAGTTTAAAGCTACTCAAGGTACAATAAACTACACTGGTCTCACAATTTCTAAATTGAACCGATTCGATCGTTTCTATTCTAGATTATCTATTCATTTTGATGAGTCTCGCCATAGACTTCAAAATTTATTAGGAATACCAAATCCTACGTCGTTCGTCTAAAAGACAACAGACATTTAGATCAAACTATATTTCATTTTATTTTAGTTTAACCTAAACTAAGTAATGAATGGAGGAATAGTTTGGAATTAGAGGCCTTCGTTACAGAAGCCCTCCAAAATTCTATAGGTACAGATCCCTATACCTAATTTATAGATTTGATCCACCCCTTAATTGGTAATTGTAGCTGATCTAAACCATGATAGCTTACATACCAGGTGCATATAGGTAAGGCTTAATGTAAAATCCCAATCATAAGCCCACCTTAAAAACCACATAATTGCATGACACATAGAACCAGAGTGGCACTGACTGGAAACCAACCAGCCAACAACCTTCGATGTGGGGACCTGCAGCTCCAACGCTTGGTCTTCAACCTTCATCCAAGGGTCGCCTCCTCTGCGTCAATCGAGGGATCCCCTCTACATGCTGATAAAAACAATTGGTGCTGATCAATCAACAAAACTAATCGTTGTGGATTTACTGCTGTGGAATTACCGCTGTGGATTATAAGACTTTGCTTTCCAAGGGATCACAGACTTTGTTTGCCAAGAGTTAACAGACTCAGTTTTCCAAGGGATTAAAAGCTTTTCGCAATGGGATTACCTCCGAACAGTATGGAATTTCAAAAAACTTTATGGGATTATAATTTTTGATTTTTCTTTTCCACTTGCTGGATTACTTCAAGATCAAAGACAGTTCAAGGTTTCCTTTCGTGTTGGACCCCATCCCCAAGGACTGGCGATGGCTTCCAAAAGGGGGGAGATGTAGTGGACCTACCCAGGGTCAAATTAAGGTTTTTGAACTGTCCAGTGATGACCTTTACTGACCTCTCAGTAAAGCAAGACATTTACTACAAAATCATTCATTTAGCTATAATCTGATAAATATAGTCACCAAAAGAGACTATTTCTATCTTTGATTTTAGGCTGATGTGATCAAAAGAATAATTTTATTTGTAAGAGCATCAGTACATTTTAATGTCAGATAAATCAAATACTCTGCTTAATTCAAAATGTTGTACATGGAGGATTTCTCCTCTCCTCTCGAACTTGCATGTGAAGATAAAAGGAACACTTTATCTCATTCATTTTAGCTTGAGCTCAGGACAATCTAGACACCCAAAGACTTTTGTTTTTGTCCTATTTAATAATCAAGCTATTATCATTAATAGGTCCCATATGTGATGCTTAATGACGTTGTTTTAATCAAACCAACAGTATTTTGTTAAAGTGTTAAAGCAAAGGAATCAGTTTTATGATAAAATGCTGACATCTGAAACTAACACTTTATCTTTCTGACAAACTAATCTTTTGACCCCCTTTCAACATGTTGATGTCATCCTCACATCAACTTATGATGCCATTCGGCCAATCAGAAAGAACACATTTTCTGGGTCACGTCTCAGTTAAAACCTTCACATCTTACTTTCTCTTAGAAGTCTGCTGGAGTAAGCCTCAAACCATGGTCTTCTCCAAAGAACTGATGATCGTCTAGTCACACGCTAAGGACACGTCATTCAGTTAAAGACTTATAACATGCCAAGTTATAAGCCATCTTCAACAGCTGAAAAGCTCTCTTTTATTGACATTCCTTTAAGGAACGTCTTATCTTGAACAACAGCACCAGGAGCTGCCGTTACTTCGGTTCGAGTCAAGGCGCACGTCTGGAGACGCTGAGAATGGTAAACGAACTGACCAAACTGGACCGAGGGAGACTGACCATCTTCACGAGGTAACAAGTCGTCAAATGCTTTGCCAAGGGTACCAACGTGTAGCTTTAATCGGCCGGAGAACTGCCATGTTTCTGGTTAAACACATCAAGATAACTCCCTAAAACTCTTAACTTTTCTTCCTCCATAAATCTTTCCTATTTCTTTTCCCTCTCAACCTAAGCTGGAAACTATATTTTTTAAGTTAAAGAGCCCACAGACTAAATATGCTTAACATCTAATATTTATGTCTGTTGTGTTAAATTTAAGTGTGCTGACGTATTTGAATTGAAAGAAAGTGAAATCATGTCAATCAAGTGTAATGGTGTTAATTTAGTTGATTTATTGTAAATAAATGATAGTGTCTCTTTGACATATCAAACTAAGTTAACGTCTTTGTCACTTAATGGCTTTGTGTATTTATCCATCATAAAGATCACAGAAATATTGGGTAAACTGAAAAAGAACAGAATCCGTGAACATTTACTATTCAATCTGAATAAGTAGATTAATTAAGGATAAAGAGGTCAGTATTTAATATTGACCTCCTCATTAATTCTTACACACACCTCCATCCACATCACAATGGCTTAATACCGTAAGGTCATTCTTGAAAATAGAAAAAATTTCATTAACAGTGAAAGGTAGTTCAGAAAAATTTACTTATAAATGGGCACCCTTTGTGTCATATGTAAAATCTTTGTCTTCACAACATACAGACTGATAACCTGATGCATGCTCAATGCACAGATGATGGGACTGACTCATCACATTACCATGTGACTTAATTTTGAAGGATACATGAATGGGTAAAACACTGGTTTCCTTTTAGTTTTTTGATGCCGTCCTATCCCCCCCTCCTCCCCTTTTTATTTTTTTATTATTTATTTTTATTTATTTTATTTTTATTTTATTTTTATTTTTATTTTTATTTTTATTCATTTCGTCCTGTTTTTGGTTATGTTAGTGGGGTGAGATGTGTTTGGTGTGGGAGGGGGGAGGGAGGGG